>JBBPNY010000024.1:0-75041 GCA_038091165.1 Rubroboletus pulcherrimus
TCTTCCCACCCTCTGCGTCTCGTCCCCTGCCCACGTCCGACCGCCCCACCCTCCACGAGCTCCCTACCACTACTCCCAACCACCCACCGCGCCCAACACGACCACCTGCATGAGCGAGGCGAGCACCTCTCTCACGTCCCTCCTCAGTGAACCCATGGTTGCAACTCCGGACGAAGACGCGTCCTTTGGCGCAAATATCGGTGCCCTCGTTCGTTCCTGGGTCAGCCGTGACCGCGCCAACAGCACAAAGAGCACCAAGGACATCTTGGTCATCGAAAAGGTCACAGATTATTTTCCCCCTCTTCCTCAGGGCAAGAAGACCTCCTCTCCTTCCTCCTCGTCTAAAAAATCAAAAAAGACCCTGGCTCATTCCCCCGCCCCCGTTTCTCATCACAAACTATCCGCCAAGAAGGTAGTTTCTTTTTCACACAGAGATCGCTCCACCCCCACCCACTCCCACACCCCGACCCCCGTCATCTTCCCCTCTTGCCGAGCGGCTGACCTAGACTGGGTCGACGGCGAGGACGAAGACGAAGACGAGAGGGTTGTCGCTCCTCAACCCCAGTACCACCCCACTTGCTATCAGAAATACGAGTCCCAACGACACATCGAGCCCGTTCACTGGGGCCGCGCTCCCTCCCTCTCGTCTTCCGTCTCCAGCTCGGACTCGTCTGTACTCCTCATGGCCCCCAAACGCTTGGACGGCGCCCGAGGTCGCAAGGGCACTCGCGCGATCGTGGCATGATTCCTATTTCGTCTGTTCAAAACTCATATCTGTTGTTTCCTCGCTTCAAAAATTGGGACGCTTTCATTCCGTATCGCGACGAGTTTATACACCGCCCCCTCGCCTGTTGCCATTACCCTCTTTTTCTGTATGACGACGCTCGCAATGCGCTTGCACGACCACGGTCCTTGCTTTTTTTTCACGACTACCACACTCATTATTCTCCTCTTCCCTCCTCACCTCACTCACACATTTGTATATACATGCATATACACATAGATAGATACGACGCGTTTCTTCGCATGCTTTCTTACATAGACATATCTCATCTGTTTTCGTTCCCTCGGCGTTCAGACCGAGAATATGGCATTGATTTATTGTACGATAGAGACCGCTGCACTGCGGATGGATGGAAATATTATTTCATGTTCTTGGATTCATGTCTGGATCTTGGGGGGGAACTTGTCCATGAAACACGTACTTGACAACGAATGGCGGCCGGTTCACTTGTTCGGTTGCTGGTGTTCACACGCGGTGGCCACTTTTACCACGCCTGCCTCGAGTCACAGGAACTTGACACACCACCATTTCTGTCGAACCAAGAAGTGGCGAATACACCCACGAAGTTCGTGTGTGCCATCAGACGAGAAGGGTATGGGACACGGAAGCGGTCTTCAATTTCAGGACAGGCGGAGGTAATGTGCCGATTGAGAATGATCCCGGGGAATACATTTAGTCGTCATTTCCTTCGACGCATGCCTTCGCGGGAGACGGGGGTTTGCAAGGTGAATGTCATCCTCTCACGGCGTCGCAGCGACTGTTCGTTTTTCTTTACTACTACTAGGATGACACCATAGCCACGACGCTATCGACCGATGGAACAAGCTTATGCCAATAAAGTCCTGTGTTGTTGTTGTTTTTCATGATTTGCGCAAAGCTATTCTAACGCCATGGCGTGCCATCTTGCGTGGGTGAAACGCATGGACCTAGAGTCATATCCGTACCTAGTTCGCCTTGTCTTAATGAACGGATGTCAATTGAGTTTTGGCAGCTGCAATTCAATTTGGTTCATGTATTCGCTTGCGGGCGGAAGGAAGGGAAGGGAAGGGGGGGAGGGTACGCAAGCGAAGAGGATCCCACCATCCAAGTGGCCAATTCTCCCATGTCTAACCCGCTTCGGATGCGGTTCGTTGATTGAGAAGGCCCGCCACACGTCCCGGCACACGATCTTCCTGTGCGAAGTGCGTACGTCGTGCGGAGGAACAGACGGACGTCGTCCCGCCAGGACCACAGGCAATTCCGACGCAATCCTTACCACATCCATACACCAAAGGATGCAGAGACATCCGTAATCCCGCGATTCGATTCTGAGGCGGAAAAAAAAAAGACGCGAAAGGTCAGTGGAAGGTGAAACCATTAAAAGTGGACCGCACTGGATGCGCGCCCGCCACCGTCGAGCGGCGCGCGTACGCACGCACGGTCCATGGACGGTCTGGCCGTTTGAAAGCGAATGGGGCTTCATATCTACTGCTGACTTGAGCAGTGAGTACCATGTGGATTCAAGGGGAACCCTGATAGTGTATCTGGGTTGACCTCGGCTGTTTGAGGACTACACCGTACGCAACTGTCAAACATCGGTGCGGACCCGCCGTGTTGCTCGCACCCAAGGTTATCCCTGCAGAAGGGGGGATCGTCGGTTGACTCAGGTCATCGTAGTAAAGCCCACTCGGGCCTAGAATTCTGTGATCCTGGATATGATACTCCAGCGAGTGTGACAATGACGGCCAAGAAGGTCGACCTGAAACGTCGGTCAAAACGTCGCTTTTGCAACTCAAAGCGTCACTCTCACCCGCATTGCGTATCTACTACCGGGTTGTCAGGAATAATAATAAAAAGACAGTCGTGATCGGCGAACAACCGACAGGATTCGAGGGTGGTGACTGATTATAATGAAAAACACTCGGCGCTGCCCTTGGATGAAACGGAGGTAGTAGGGGAAGGCCATTGGTTTGGTCAGATGGGTCCAGTCGTCTATTGTTAGCACTCACGTTCAACAGTGTCGTATGGTGATTCGTCGCGATATTGTAAACGGTCTTACAGGGTTCAAACGTTCAAACGTTCGCCCTACAATACACGTGTATCAAACACCATTCTCTTCAAGAACCGTTCACCTCCCGCAATACCTGCCGTCACTGGTTCGGCCGTCCTTGAGCTGAGTTGACCGGTGATCGATCATTCATGGCTTGCGCTGATCTTGTCACCGTGATGGTGCCATACAAACGTTCATTCCGACTCACACACACGCAAGGCTGGCGTCATGGACAAGTTCGACACCTGTACCGCTCTCTGTTCCATGGATGGCGATAATAAATTAAACTTCCATCTTCACCCATACCAGCATTACAGTCGGACATAATGACAGGATAAATGATCGATATCTCCGAAATGGTGGTGATGAACGTGGCATCGCCATTCGAAACCTCGCTCGTTGCAGGGACCGGGTGGATATGGTATCGCCCATCTCTTTCATAACGACCATCATGCATCAGTCATACATGCTTCTCCCGTTGACGGATTCTCTCATCGATGGAGCTCACCCTAAAAACACGACGATCACAGAGAATATCATCAAGACACGCACAGAGGGTACGACTCGGAAACAACATACTAGGCACTGGATAGACCAGCTCTATTGGGCGTTTTGAAGACGGTTCGCGGACATTTGGGACAAACCCGGGATTGTCCTGGGGGCTCTCAGTGGAGTCGCACGACCTCTGACAAAATGGACCTAGAAGGTGAGTCTAGACCCCTTCGGACCGGAATCACTTCTGAAGCACTTTTTGGGGAACATCTTTCGTTTCGCTCGCCAGTATACGACTCCCCTCGAGATACACTACCGGACCGGTTATGCGGGAAACCGAGATCATAATATATACATACGGCTATGAAGAAGGCTCAAAAATTTGTTTGCAAATTCGACCGCATATCGTCATCGCGCCATCCATCTGCATGAGAGTGCGAAACGGCCGAGGCAACGCGCTTGAAAGCCTGTGCATGGCACTGCGGATGGACCGAGATAGGTACCGTCTTATTGTCTTTTCTTTTCTTTTCCCTGACCTATGCTATGCCAAGCAGGGCGCCATCACGTCGATACTAGGATCAACCCCTTACCAGTACATATGGCCGGATAACAGCAATCGGGCAGACATGCACCTTTTTGCGCGACTCCATAAAGTTAACTTTAGACTCTAGGGGGCCTCTCTCTATCTCGCTCTCTTTGAGATTTCCTTTTGCAGCGAGCTGGTAGGAGAAAGCTTTGTCGCACACTAGTGTGGATACTCCCTCCTGTGGTTCTGGGCTCTTTGATTTACGGCTGCAAGCCACATGAAAGCAAAACAATCTCGACACCCACACATCGGCGATAGCGCACTGTCAGGCGTCGTCATTTCGGTCCCGTACGTCCGGGTTCAGCGGGGGCAGTTCGCTACGTGTCCGATTTTTAATTCGGGTCCCTCGTCGGAACAACGACATACCGCAGAGTCAGGCCATCGATGGGTGTCAGGGAAAATGAATGGCCTCCCGGCGCGCGGTCATGTGAGCCCTTGCACAGAAACCGATGCTTCCTGATCAAATAATTAGACTTTGCGCGACTGCGTCCCTGCGTCGGAGCATTCGGCGTCACGGGGCATAACCGCCGCACCAGCATAAGGGCACAAAACGAAACGAAACGGAAAACACATCCGATTCCGACCTGTGGTTTGGGATCACAGTCCCTCTTTTCCGGGTCTTGGGGGATATCAGATCAAAAGGGGGCGTTGGTACCGCGTGGGGCCTATGGCGGGCGCATGGTCTGTTCATCAAGAAACGTGTCACGTCGACCGACGCAGACATTTAAATCCGTGTTCCACGGCAACAAATATACCTCTTTTGTCGGCCCCCGGAACTTGTCCGTTGGAAAAAAAGTCCTTGGGAGGCGCGATGCTGTGTCACGTCGCCCGAGCATGACTGTATCCCCCAAAGCGAAAGGGTAAAAGGTTACTTGTGGCTCTGATGCTGTTAATAGTAGACGTAAGCCAAGGCCCTTTCGGGGTTTGGAAGAATGAAGGCGCCGTCATGTGCGCGCCCTTCATGATCGACCTTGCGCGTCCACCGCGCGATATTCCCGTCCAAATAAAGGAGCAGGAATGTCCAGTAGCCTTTCCAAGTTCCGTGCATACTTGGCTACAGTACTTGGATATTCAGATTCTGAGGTCGGGCCTCCCATGAGGAAGAAGATCCTCATCGGATGCCTGGGGAGACATATGAGCCACCGAGGCTTCGATATGAAACACCGGACGACCAGCGACATGGTTGGTTCCGGGAAAGCCGGGTGCGAAACAATAATGCGTCGAGATGATAGAAAGCGCGGACGCTAGCTCCCTGCCAAGTGATTGAATAACCATGTGTGTACATTAGTACTGATGAAAAACATGTAGTAGCAAAAAATCTCTCGAGCGATTGCGTCGGGCATGCGATGGTGGTCATCTCGTCATCTTGTCAGAACATGCTAGTCTAGTTCATGTTTGACAGATGTAATTTAGACCGCCACCGCCGCCGCGCAAGTCGGTCGGGGATGCAATGCATATGCTCGTTCGATGTTCCACCCCCGCCATCGGACGTCTTCGGGGGCAGCAACTCTCACGCGCACGGTCGAACTCGGCCCTCTTTCGGGGTTGGGAATATAGATTCGTATTAGTCTGGTCGCGATAAAGGCCCTCCTCCCTTGTCAGGTGAAATGATTGAGGGAACCACACACGCTGCGGTTTTGACATACAAGGGTCCCGGCGCTGGGCATTTACCACTAAAGGAACATACCAAGCGATCATATCTGCTAACCGTTAGCCAAGCACGGTCAGAAAATCATGACTTGCCAAGGGGGGGTTATCCTGGTCAGCTGTCTTGTTTCTATGTGCTTATCGGGCCAAAAAGTCTCATGAGTGCTAATTTCAGTACCCTCACCTCAAAAATATATGTTACTGAGCCCTGACAAAACGTCCGCAATCTAATCCGCATCCAGCGCTATGGGAGAGTCGAATGTTTAATTTTGATGCGGCGTCGTCTCTATGTCACGATCGGATGCGGGATTGGTCACATTATGGGTGGGAGTGGGGATGAGAACGCGATATTGCAGCAAAACCATCATCATGGGGTGATGAAATTCGGGGACAATGTTGCCCAGCACCACCAACCCGGGGGATGTAGACCAGCTCAACTGCGTCATACGGTATCCTGGGGTCATGCAAAGATAGCCTAGGCGCGATCCAACGGCACGCCTTCGTTCCATCGGGTACATACCACAACCTTGCAGTCGGCTCCTGAGGCCAATGGGCAGCCATTTTTTTACGCAATGTATCCCGACGGTTGAGGGTGCGTCCATAATCCCATCTCTTTGGCGCTTGGATGGAGGAAGAAAAAAAAAAAAAAAGGCTAAGCCACGTTGTTAGCTCGCCCATCGAGGAAACCTTTTCGTCGACGGTTCAGTCAAACTCAGTTGAGAGCTATCTTGAATGAGGCACCCCAGTCTGTGCTGGGGCACCGAACATTTCCCATCATCAGCTTCTTTGGTGTCGTAAACGTTGATAAATGAACCCAAGTCAGCTTCTCTCCAGCTGCGCTATCAAAAACTCAAGGAGACTCTGGATGAAATCGGTGATATTGATATCACGGGAAGCTATGGTCATGTACTCTTACCCGAAAAGCGACCCCATGTCAAGATATTTCATGGGCCCATATCAGCGTTGACACATCCAGGGGCCAGTTTAGCGCGTACGCAATCGCTACCCGTCCCCCAACCCCCAATCTTGTGCGTGTCAGTGCGCGATTCGAGGAGAAATTGCAACCTGATGCGCGGTTAGAGAGCGAACTTTATGCGTCGTGCTCTAAGCGATTTCGCCCAGCCAAACGCGCTTACGTTAGAGTGACTTTGTTACTTGATGGAGCAGGACAACCCTGAGCCTAAATCCCCCCCCGCACGTTGAATATCAAGCTAACAAGGGGACCACTCAACAACGATGAGGTCCCAACGAAGAATGAATACAAGTTCCACAGTCATTAGCGAAATGACTGCGCGTTGGGAATTGATAGGTAACTCCCAGACGACGGATTGCATGATAACCCTAGAACGGTCATGGATACGCCCAGATTCTGAGGCCTCGTGACATGCGCTGTGATATGGTATGCGGCTAGCAGGCAGCCAAAACGGACTCGATCATAAAGGCACGATAGGTAGGCGAGGGGGAGAAGAGGGGAGAGAAGCCTCAACCGTCAACAGCCACACACCGCCCGGCCTGTGGTTCACCTCGTAAACAACGTATCCGGCCTGCTTCCCACATTCAAGGTACCGAGAATGACCAACACGACGCCTTACGGCCCGATAACGTCGTTAGCGATCTTTTGGCAACTCGGAAGGTCGGGACTGCTTTTCGAACAAAAACGCGCAACCTCTTCTGTCTCTTGAAGAATAGAACACGGGGACAATCGTCAAATTGCCCCTGTCGTCAGCCGTCCAGGCCTCGATTGACAATAAAGACCGAAATGCTGTTCGTGCAAGCGCTGGCAAGAACAGGGACTACGCAAGTCGTGGTCAACGCCAAGCACTGTGTCGTGCCCACCCACAGTACATCACAACATGCTCGTGGGTCTTCTCGTACTTTCGCCAGTACAGTGTCTGCCTTGTGTGAGGCCAATGGATGGAACATTTGTGCGTACAGTATAATCGGTCATCGAAAGCTATGCATTATCAGTAGGGACTTTGGCAGGAAAGAGACCTACAAACGTTCAACTTTACGCCCACAGTCCTATTCGTTATGTGTTATCTCGTATGCATTAGGATCGATTGCACCGTAGCTGCGTGTTGGAACCTTATCAGCATGATAACAAGGCTGTGGAGAAAATTTTCGGCTCATCAACGCTTTTTTTGACAAGGAACGCCCATCAGAAACATTTCATGTTTTCAAAGCAATCGAAAACTCTCTAAGAACGTCACAAACGTGTCTCTACAGAAATAGGAACCACAGCCAAGTGTCTCCAAGAAGTCTCATAGCCCCTCGTCACCTGAACCCCGGAACATCGATATCCTAAAGCCTGCTTAAGGATCGAAACAACATCGCCACAAAGGGAAGCGGCCCTCGACTAGATATGTTATGTTCTGGGGACTGCACACGTGCGATCATCAAGATCGCAAAACCGTTCTTCCCAACTGATGGCGTTGACAACTAAACGAGAGGCAAATGCAAAATCAGAGGAGCACGTCTCATACTGTATCACCTCCGGATGATCCGCACCTCAACTGATCGCAGCTTGTTCGAAACGCATCATTTGCGTTTCTGAGGTGGTTGCGACGCCGGCCCGCGGCTTTGGCGCGATGGTTGGTAGCGGGGGATTGGCATTGGAAGATGATAGTGTGTTGCGCGAGCTTGGGAATGGCTGTGTGAAGAGCCAGAAGAGGTATGAGAGGGATAAGGGTAAGGTTGTGGAGGTAGCGGAGCCTGGGCAGGGGCCCAGTGGACATGTCGTCGGGGCGGTTTCACCGCCCCACGAGGTGGGGGGAACGGAGGGACCTGATGGCTGCTCAAATGTTTTGAGGGACGTGGGGCGGATAGGGCTGCATCCCGCTTCTGGGAAGGGTGGAAGTGAATGTGGAGGCATTGCATGAGTTTCGAAGAGCCTCGTTGGGGAAGGTGAGGTCGTGCTTGAGGTCGTGTCTGAGGTCGTGCGGGTGGGCGTGCGGGTGGGCGCGCGATAGGTCCTTTGCGCCTAGGTGCGGGGGCGCGAGGCACAAGGGCTGACGAAGGCTGATGGTGATCGCGGTGATGTCCTCGTCGAACCTGCGGAACGACCTGCGGAACAGGTGCAGGCCGTTTGTGAATGCGCGTAATCATCGGGGGCGGACGTTGGTGATGACTTTGCCCCCGAGCATCGCGCATTGGAGCGGGTCTTGCAAACCTCAACCAATCGAACGTCATGTCAACACAGAGTTGCACTGGGGGGAGAGTACGATGGTGGTGGGCCTCCTCACAAGGGTCATTAAGAGGAGCTCGTGGATGATAAGAACCGCCATGATGTGAAAAAAAACTAAACAAGGTCCTGCCGTGATATTCTTCTCTTGACCTGCAACGTCAGATAGAAGGGACATCGGACCAATCACCAGACCGCGGCGTTTATGAGTCTGAGCTCGAGTTCTCGAAGATGTTTCACCAAAGTGTTTCCGCATGCACTTGACACGCCGGAGATGAGCACTGCGCACCACCATGAACAACACGAGTTTCCGTTGGGACAATTATGAGGCGCAACATTCCATTCACCAACTCGGGCAACAGGACATGGCAACCGACGTGATACGGCGCTATCAGCTTGTTAGCAAGATAGGTGCAACAAACCTTTTTGTGATGTAGGCCAGGAAATACATTTCATACGCCCACCGACATGATAGACCAGGAGACTACTTGCCCTGCTCTCCGTTCCTGCTTTTTGGCTTCTGCAAAGGAAATTTACACTCATGCACAGTAAATTACTGGGGGGGAGGTTGGAAGCTGGAAAAGATGTTCGTCACGGCTAAACTTTTATTGATGGGAGGAAATGATTACCCAGGAGGAGGGGGACCTCCGAAGCCCGGCGGTGGTGGGAAGGGAACACCAGGTGGGAAGCCTGGGGGCCTAAAACCAGGAGGAGGACCAGGCATGCCGGGGGGAGGGAAGGGCGCCGGTGGCCGTCCCGTTTGAGGAGCACCCACTACAAGGGGATCAGGGGTATGAAAACAACACTTCCAAAGAAAACCACGCACCTGGCGGCATCATTCCGATACCACGACCGGCAGGCATTCCACGGCCAGGACCGACAGGAAGCTACAAGTTCGGTTCCATTAGACGTTACATGCGCATTGACTCAGAAAGGGCACGTACGACATTCTTCTTATCATCATCGACAACTGGAGGCGGTCCTTCGACGCTCATGCTGACAACTGTTTCGCCACGGAGAATCACAAGACCGAGAGTCCGTTTGATCTCTTGTTCGGGCGGTGTTTCCGTCTGCCCAAGCTTTTTCTTGGGTCTAACGCGGCGGAATTCCTCACAGTCTGCCAGGACCAAGTTCATATGCCTGTCGAAGGCGAGCATTTGTCCGGTTAAAGCACGACCATCGTTGATAGTGACTTTCAGCCGCCAGTTGACGAGACTGAGCATCTTTCCACCTTTTGATTTTGGAGGAGGCTGCATTTATTCAGGGACAAGTCAATAAAGATTACTGTCTCCGGATCTGGGAACGATACAAACCATGATGGGCGCGATTAGGATATGGCGCAAGGACAAGGAGCGATATCGAGCAAACGATGCAACATAGATTTCATTGCACAAATATCTACAAATACAAGCGGTGGCGCTCGCCGGCCCAGTCAGCTACTCAAAGGTAGTCTGAGCAATCCCCGGTGATCATGCGTCAGCCAGCACCTGTCGTCTGCTCCGAGATTAGTTGACGCCCCGCCCTTAAATACGAAAGGTACGACCCAGTGACTACACAGACATACCTGCAGCGTATATCATGCCTTTCGATACCCCAATCACCCGCATGTTAGGCAAGTTGCAGCTGCTCGTGTTCCAAAACCGTATACGTGATTCCCTCCTCCCCTAGGCGTAAAGGTGCCCATTGTTGCGGCTCCGATGGCGGGAGCAAGCGGCGGCTTGTTAGCAGCCCAGGTCACCGCCGGGGGAGGCTTCGGATTCCTGTCAGCAGGTACGATTGCACACCTCACCAAAGGTAAGATAACTGATCTTTGGAACCATGGCAGGCTCCAGGAGCGTCGAGAGTCTGATGGAAGAACTATCCCTCGCTCGTGGATTACTCCAGTTAGCTCCATCGGACCCCCTGCCAATTGGCGTTGGTTATCTGTGTTGGCAGTTGGAGAAACCCACGGCCAAGCCGGAAGTTGTGCTATCCGCCGCCCTCGACAACCATGTCCAAGCAATCTGGCTCGCGTTCGGAAACAATCTCAAAGAGTGGATCAAATTTATCCGCAACTATGACGCTGAGCACAAACGCGCTCGTCCGACGACCATCTTTGTCCAGGTTCCTTCCGTTGAGGAAGCGCTTGTTGCCTCGGACGAGTGGAAAGTGGACGTCCTTGTCGCCCAAGGTTCGACAATCTCTTCTAATGGTATAAGGCGGTCGAATTGATCCTCATGTGGATTCTTGCAGGCAACGAATCAGGGGGGCACGGATATGGCTCTGCACCACCTCTTTTCACGCTAGTCTCCGCTATTCTCGCCGCGTTGCCCAAAGATGGACCTCCTCTCTTAGCAGCAGGGGGCCTGGTTACCGGTAGCCAAGTTGCGTCTCTCCTTGTCCTCGGAACGGCGGGTGCTGTGCTTGGAACGCGCTTTTTGATGACTCCAGAGAGTCTCTACAGCGATGCACAGAAAAGAGCCCTCGTGGCAGCTAAATCCGACATGGCAGTGCGAACGGTGGCATTCGATCGTGCGAGGGACACTTTGGATTGGCCAGCAGGTGTCGATGGGAGAGGACTTTATAATAGCACTGTGAAAGACGTGGATAACGGAGTTGAGATTGAGACTGTGAAGGAGAAATTCGAACAGGGCGTCCGTGACGGTGACCCCGACCGAATGCTCGTATGGTCCGGTATGGGAGTAGGACTCGTTTCGGAGATCAAGAGCGCCAAGGTTTGGTTTTTCTGATTCCGTCGATCGTCCATTGGCTCATCGTAATGTCATAGGAGGTCATCCAGGAGCTTCATGATGACATTCTGCAGCGGCTAAAGGTCGCTTCGGAGCTTGCGCGATAAGGAGCAACAATGTTATCGAATTTCACTGATGATAAGATAGGACGAATCTCATGTCATCACCTGCCTTCCCACTGTATCAAAAATTGCCGCTCAATCAACGATTGTCGCTGACTATGGAAGGACCCGCCTCTGCGGGCGGAGTGCGGGCCATGATATCTTTTAAATTTAGCACGGGACCCTCACCCTCACACCCTGCCAGCGGAAATGAGGGTCTGTACAGATCTATTCTTGTCGCGCTGGTTCGCCCCCGAAAGAAGCAGAATAAGGTGATAATTCACCAGCATGCAGAGGCTAGTATACATTGTGTACGCTTGTGTGTTGCGTTCTATTGTGACACCATCATCATGATCAGTGGACAATTTCCACCGTCAAGTCTCCTTGGTTTATCGAATCACCTGATACCCACAGTTACGGACTGATTCCAATAGGAGAAAACCCACGCACCTTCATGGACAACAACGCGTTTGATGTGGCCGGAAACAGGTGCGGTAACCGCAGATTCCATCTGAGGACCCTCCCAGTCAGACGACGAGAACAAGAGCGTGTAATGCCTACATACCTTCATAGCACTCAGGACTGGAGGTGGAGCAGGCAACGAACCATGTTAAAAAAAGTAGTTTTGGTGGAAACGGATTGGTTTCACTGACCGCAAAGAGGATCACCCTTCCTGATCTCCTGACCTTCCTTGACTCTGACCTCAACGACAACACCCGACATTGGTGCGCCGACCGAACCAGGCTCAGAAGTTGCCTTTTCCCGCGAGACTGTCTCCACTGCAGAGTTCTTGTCCTCAACAGGTACCGCCCGTACCTATACCAGGGAATACATATCAGTAAAACCCTCATGCAATATCAAATGTCCTTGGCATTACCTCGCCGTTAACTTCGAACCAAACATCACGTTGGGCACGGCCCTCAACGACGGGTCCTATTGCCATTAGACGGATGATGAGGGTCTTGCCCTTTTCGATAGAGACGTGCATCTCTTCTCCGGTGGCCGGGCGACCCAAAAAGTACCGCGTGGGAAGCACACTGTGCAAGACTGATCCATATCGGTCCAGTCCCCGATTACATGGGTCACGCACCTTAGCTCGCCGTATTTCTCCAAGAATCCCTGGTACTCTTCGAAGACCTAGTGGAGTTAACATGAATGGTCCGCGCCAGGTGACGGGAACAAAACAAGGCACCACAAACCTTGGGGTACATGACATACGAGGTCACGTCTGCATCGGTAATGTGTTTTCCGAATTTGCTGCGCAATTCGGCCTTAATCTTCTTGAAGTCTAAAGGCGCCAGCGTCGCTCCGGGGCGGCCGTCGATTCTTGGCTTGTTCCTGATGATCTTGGTGCGCAATGGCTCCGGGAAGCCTCCCACAGGTTGCCCAAGATAGCCTTGGAAGAACTCAACAACAGACGAGGGGAAGTCAAGTTGATCTGCACGGGAGAGCACGTCCTCTTTGGTGAAGGAATTCGATGTCATCCATTGTGCAAAGTCACCAACCACCTTGGATGATGGCGTAACTTTAACAACGTTGCCGCACTAGAAGACGAGTGAGGCTTCCGACGCGATTGGCAGTACTTTCTACCTACAAGCTGATTAGCTTCGATATACTTCTTCTTGATTTCTACGCAATAGTGTATTAGTAAGAGAGATATCCAGCAAAACACAAATATAGTTTACCTGTCCATTGTGTTCCGAGGCCAAGTTGAGCAGCTTGGAACTACGCGGTTAATAAGCCAACATGCAATGCAGATGCCACGAGGTTCGGTTCCTACCATGAGATTTGTGTACTGTCCTCCTGGCATCTCATGATCGAAGACACTCGAGTCCGATGCACGGACATTAGCCTCGAAGCAGCTGTAAAGCATGCGAACTTGACTCCAGTACGAGTTCAGTGCCTGGACATCAGCATAGCGGATACCCGTGCCCAATTTTGTCTGCTCCAGTGCCATACAGACCGCTCCCATCGACGGTTGCGAAGTTAACCCAGACATGCCTTGTCACGTAATTAGTAATGTATGTTTGTGAGCATGGTCTTTAGTCCTTACTATCAATGGCAACATCGACGATATCAGCGCCAGCGGCTGCGGCCGCCAACATAGACGCCGTCGCGATTCCAGCTGTGTCATGGGAATGGACGTGGATCGGAATATCAGGGTACTTCTCTCTGATGGCTCCTATAAGGCTGCCAGGATTTGTCACTCAGTTCACACTGTATATAATAATCACAACGAGGACTACCCACATTTTCGCTGCCTCTGGCTTGAGCAGACCAGCCATATCCTTCACACCAAGAATGTGAACACCTTCTTTGACAAGTTGATCGATGAAATCCAGATAGTACTCAAGGGTATACTTTGTTTCCTTGGGGCTAGCGACATCACCGCTGTAGCAAACAACGGCTTCAACAACGCCTCCAGCTTTCTTGGCGGCATCGATACCAAGCCTCATCTGGATGAAGGTTAGCACGCATGACATCAAGTTGATATGCTCAGCCTTACATTTTCTGTCGAAAGTATACTAGGTCAGTGGTTGGTCAACCTTTAACTACTGGTACACTTACCGAAGTAGTTCAAGGAGTCAAAGACACGGAAGATATCAAGGCCATTCTCTACAGCTTTCTTGGAGAAGTCGTAGATGGCATTGTCACTGCAACGGAAATGAACAGGCGTTGCAAAAGTTTCCAAGAACTTACGGATAGCTGGTATATCCAACACCATTGGCACCACGCACGAGCGCTTGGAATGGAATATTAGGCACCAACTTGCGGAGGGTGCGCTAAAGATATGTGTCAGCGAGCGAGCCACAGATGCATCAGATTTCGACCGACCAACCGCTCCCAAGGATCCTCGTACAGGAATCGCATGGCAACGTCAAACGTGGCACCACCCCACATCTCCAAGCTGAAAGCATTGGCAAGGGCATAGCTGGTCTCTTTCGCGATATTAACCATATCAATAGTTCTTAGACGGGTAGCAAGGAGTGACTGGTGAGCGTCTCGCCATGTTGTGTCCATGATAAGTGTGCCTGGGTACTCCCGTACGGCTTTGGCGAAGGCCTCGGGACCGTGCTCGACGATGATGTTACGCCAACCCAACTGACACGGCAATGTTGTATCAATGGGTGGACTATCTGGGTCGTCATGATTCTCCAACTTGGGGATAACAATTTCGTCTTTGAGACCCGGTTCGCCAGACTGACCCTTGATAGAACTCCCATTGACTGCGAGATCTCCGAGATATGCGAGGAGCTTCTGAGCACGGTTTTGGCTCTGTACAAGTTTGAAGAGCTCCGGAGTATCGTCGATAAACTAAAATAACATGAAAAACACTGTATAACCTGGAACTTTGATACATACCGTTGTCCAGGTCTTTCCAACAACGAAGACATCGTGCGTGAGGAGGCGGAACAAGAAGGGGATGTTGGTCTAAGAAGGACATTAACTCAGTCTCGAGACTATACACGTTTTCGGCCGACCTTGACACCACGGATGCGGAACTCGACGAGAGCACGGAGCATCTTGCGACGAGCGACCTCATATGTCGTGCCGCTGACCGTGCACTTGACGAGCAAGCTATCATAGTGTGGCTACACGGGAGCGCGCGCTTAACCCAAATATAACTGTAAACTCTTTGGATGCCTACCGTGATCTGTGCGCCAGCGAAACCGGAAGATGCGTCGAGACGAACACCATTACCACCTGCACTGCGGTATACCTCGATTTTTCCGGTGTCTGGCTGGAAGCTAGCTCCCGCATCTTCGGTGGTGACACGACACTGAATCGCAAAGCCTCGGCGAGTGATAGCCTCTTGCGTCAAGCCAAGCTGGGGAAGAGTCGCCCCTGCGGCGATCTGGATTTGGGCAGCGACGATGTCGATACCAGTGATCTCCTCTACGAATACCACGGAATTGCATTAGGGACGAAATCCATGAACACAACTATCAGGCTCGTACCAGTGATGGTGTGCTCGACTTGGATACGGGGATTAATCTCGATGAAATAATGTCTGCCCAACTGGTCGACTAAGAACTCCGCAGTCCCAGCGTTCCTGTACCCCACACTTTTGGCAAGTTTAATGGCATCAGCTAAGATAGCTTGGCGAAGCTCTTCAGGGAGATGTGTGGCAGGCGCAACCTCGACGACCTTTTGGTGACGTCTTTGCACTGAACAGTCACGTTCGAAGAGGTGGATAGTGTTACCAATCGCGTCTGCCAGAAGTTGGACTTCGATGTGCCTAGGGCGTTCAATAAAACGCTCGATGAAGACCGTGCCATCTCCGAAAGCAGACTTGGCCTCGGAAACAGCGCGTTCAAAGGCATTCTGGAAATCAGATTGTTCGCGGACGACGCGCATACCACGACCACCTCCGCCCATGGCGGCCTTGATGATAACTACAAAGGAGTTATCGACCAACTGCATGGAGGAGCATGTGGGTGAATTGGACTCTACCTGGGAAGCCATATTCCTTGATGAACGACTCTCCATCGAGATACGACTTGACGGGTCCTGGTGTTCCGGGGACGACTGGTACACCGACTTTCATGGCTGAAAGAAGTCGCGTCAGCCTCAGATATACATGCTACCGTATCGGCGCATATACCCAATGTACGTGCTTTGGTCTTGTCACCAAGACCATCAATGACTTCAGGGGAAGGTCCAACGAACGCGATACCAGCCTGCTCGACCTTTTGCGCGAACTGGGCGTTCTCAGATAAGAAACCGTAGCTACGAAGGCATTTAATGCAGATACCACATGATAAGTAGTAGCGGGTACCCAGGATGGATCATGTCGACGCCATGTTCAAGAGCGATTCTGATGATGTCGTCCTGCGCGAGATACGCGCCAACGGGAGTCAGACCTCTCCCAACTTGGTATGCTTCATCGGCCTGTCTGGCGCGTTAAGGAGGCCGCATACACACGACTAGTTTCGCAGATCGCACCTTCTGGCGGTGAGCGGAAAGACGATCCTCGAATGAATAGATCGCGACGGTGTGCATAGCCAGCTCATGGGCTGTCCGGAACACTCTGATAGCGATTTCCTGGTGAACAAGATGATATCGGGGAGATCATCAAACGGAGAGTGCAAGTCAACTTACCCCACGGTTTGCTACAAGGATTTTTGTGAGGGGACCATTGTGTCCGGCAGCCTTCCTGCGCATCGTCTCGATCTTGTGCACGGGTGTGCTGGGCGCACTGGGCGACGCGATAAAGGTGTGGGCGAGCCTCGGAGGATGAAGGGATTGTAGTGGGGCAGCCATGGTGATGGGAGGGAATCAAGGGCAACAAAGGCCGAAAACTAGATTTAAAAGAATTGGCAAGGGCCCAGGTTGTGGTACAGTGTACGAACTCCGAGCAAACACTTAGACCCCACGCTTGACGATTCAACGCTGCCATCTCTCAAGCCCATCCCTCGCGATCCGGCATTAAGGCGGCACCTTCCGCATCATCTCCGCAATTATCCTCTAACTCCATTCCAGCGTGTAGGACCACACCGGCTATCCGACCCTGCTGCCAAGCAGGAAGCTTTGAAGCATCAATGGCGATAACACACCACGGGTAAGAACCGGGTAAATATCATGGTATCAATTCCGATTAGAGAGTGGTAGAATACTCTGTGCCTTGCTCTCCAATCTCTTCTGGTTGTTCTTCGCGACCGCATACATGACGCCCGCAAAAAATCCAACCCCGATCGCGGAGACCGATCCAATCGTGACTGCATCACCAAAGAACAACATCCCTGATGCAGCCACCGGCAGCTTGTTCAGCGCGCCAACCATGCTGAGATCTAGCATTAGTACTTCACAGTACGCTCTCAACGATTCAAGACACGGACCTGTATGTCGTGCTGCTTGTTGTCCGGACGCACCAAGCGGTAGTATACGATATGCCAACTGCTGCTGCACCGGAGAACGCGATAACAAACAGGAGCAAATGTCGCGTTTCTTCTGGGCTTGATGAGAGCGCGCAATTGTTTGTATGCAAGATGAGACTCGAATTGGCCAGGTGTGCTTACAAGTTACGGGAGAGATTCTCTGTTCGCCAGTCTTCCAAGATGATTGAAAGCACGGTCAGGATAGGGATCGACAATAAATTATTATAAAACATCGAATCCCAGTCGGAGAACCTTGTGATTTTGATACGTTTCCGCATCAGCAGAACCTGTCAGGGAATTATCATCAGCATTTCTCCAAGGCAAAGCTGAAAAGAAACTTGCATAAGCAGCGCTCACTAAGCAATTAAGCAGCAGCCAAAAGTACCCTGTATGCAACCTCTTCATAACAGCGGAGACGAGCTCCAGGCCAATGCCCATAGCTGCACTAGCTGGTGGAATATCACCAGCTGTATTTCCTACGTTGCTCACATCCGTCCATGCTGCAAGCATCGAAGAAAGTATCTGGTGTTTTGTAAGCGAGCATAAGCTCATCTGCGATCTGTCTGTATTTCAACACTCACCATTAAAAGGAACGCAATCATTGTGAGCCCAGTTATCCGCCCATTAAACCATATAACCTCCCCGTATGCCTGAAATTGAACGATGAGGAATGTCACTCGGCCACTAGGTGACACGTACTATAAGGATGATGGTCAGGTTCTTGAAGATTGTGTAGACCGGTATGGTGAGGTATTGCTTCGAACAATTGATTCAGAAATGAAGGACGGCCCACGTGTCAGATACTTACGAGACTCTTGGAACCGGTATATATAACACTGACAAGCAAGGCGCTCACAGGAAGCCATGCTTTCGCATCCTGACTGTCAAAATCTCGAAATGAAATGATGCCCAGCTTCTTGACAACAACCACGCATGCGATACAGACAATACTTTGCAGTGAGAGCAAAAGGAAGGTCATATTGAACTGACGTCCAGATACCACGAACTACGCTGGGATGAATGATTTGACATGGAGTGCACGCGGGTTGCATACCTTGTTCACGACAGTCATGAGGATAGAGGCGATACAATAAGAGAGAATCGACGGTCCTGAATGCTGGCTCAAACACACTGTGTTGAGGTTTGGGATGGCATCCACTCACCGGCGGAGGAGACAGCATCGTTGTCCTTCTGGTTGCCTGTCGCAATATTCCTCTTCAGTTCTGCTGCATCCTCCTCAACTGCACCCTTTGATGTTGCCATGAGTTGAAGACCGGCCAATTGGAACGTGGACCGTCCGCGTCAAGGTCGGGATGCAGTGTTGATTCAGTAGATGCGGCTTGTGGCAGATTCACAGTGTGGTATTTACGTGGCAAAACTTGTATGCCCGCGAACGCCGCAAGCCTAGTACTAGCTGAGTGACACGAGTCCAGTACTTATGCGACCCTACACTAGTACGCCGTCTCGATGTTCGCGTCCGAATCTCGAGTACGTGACTGCGCGTGTAACGTAACGAGTGGTTGAAGCAATACGAAAGGACAGACTCAGCTCACAGGCTTGTCGGCCACTGGCAAGACTAACAGCTATAGACACTATGAAACCAAGTTCGTCACTGGCCCAATGACCATGAAAGGTAGCTGCCCGACCTGTACCCCCAGCTAGTCTTAGCATCTGACAGACCCGTATACCCGACATGCCAGCTCCTCCGCGCTCAAATCACACATACCGTGACATCCAGCCAGTCACAGACTCGTCACACATTAGTCACACACACTTGGGTATGAATTCATGCTCTGCCCACTCTATTCGGAGGAAAAGTCAATAAACTCGACAGCATTACTAGCCAAGGTGTTGAGCGTAGTATTTACATGGAGTAGCCCCCCCGCCCACACGATCGGAAAAATGAAAAAGTCTGAGCTCGGCGCGGCAATATTATAATTGCGGCGGCACGCACCCAAGCACGATTAATGGAATTGAATCAGCGTGACAACAGACTTTTCAAGGATCTCAACAATTTGAGCTCAGAATGAGCTCGTTCAACTTCGTAGTACATACTATTCCATGTGCTTTGTACAGCAGTGATTGAGTGCCGTGGGCAAGCAAAATTGAGTGAGGAAGTGATAGATTTTGAGGATCTGCCCACTGGTCAGTCCTAGTCATCTCAGGCATGAGACTGCTCTTTCGGGAGTTCGCCGTCGCACGTCGCAAGTTCATATGACGTCGAGCTGGTAAGAGATTTAAATTACCACATATCCAAGTATTCAAGCAGTGCAAGCACTACCAAGGTCCATCCAGACTACACTACCACACCTGCCCTCCGCAAGGTTCCTCCAGCTGTATCGTGATCTCTTCCAGTCCGGGTATTCTGCTTTTCAAGAGAGCGTCCACGCGTTCCAGCACGCGGTGGATAGTCGACTCTTTATTGCTTGGCACGTCGGACGGATGTGGCCGGGAAACAGAATACGAGAGTTGGACATGAATAGAACCAACGATGCTCGAGGAGTCTTTGGGCCAAAATCGTGGGGAAGAATACGACGCGATACCTTCTACGTGTTCGAGCTGTACGCAGCGACACACGTCGGATATTGTTATTTTTAATGGAATGCTTGGATTACATACCTCCCTCAAAGCCATTTCAACCCTACTTTCGTTGTCTCCCAAATCTAAGCTGAGCACCCGCCCAGTATCAATGACGAGGGGGACTACACTCGCAACAATGAGCACAGCGATGAAAAGGGAAGCGATGGGATCAAAGCCTGTCCACCCGTAGTACTGGATGAGGAGGGTCGAGATAATAACTCCAACTGAACCAAGGGTATCCTGATATCGTGAGACTCGTCCTTGGAAAACAAGAGGAAACCTACCGCCATTACGTGTAAGAATACCCCGCGCATGTTGTGACTGTGGCTTTCGTGAACGTGATCGTGTCCATGGGGGTGAGCGGCATGTCCGTGTCCAACATCATGGTGGTGGTGCACAGGATGGTGGTCATGCTTGAATGTGCTGGGATAATTAGGGGAGATCGGCGAATCCACAGGAGATGACAGCGGAAATGGAACTTGAACTGCGGCTGCTGAGGATGATTTGTTATTTTCAAGTGTAATTTGTAGTGATGGACCACGAGAATGAGGTTTTCGTCCCCTGATCGTGGAAGACTTCGGACTGTGTTGGGTTTGTTCCACATCAGTAGGTGAAGAGTGGGAATCAGAATGTGACTTGTTGGAATGCTCAGGCACATGCGAGTGGGTATGCGAAGGTTCACTCTCTTGGTGTTCATGATGGTGGTGGGATTGTGAATGCGGATCCTGCTGTGAAGATGCCACAGTAGCATGGCTATGGCTGCGATGAGCACTGTTGTGCTTACGGTGATCGTAGGAATCGAGGGTACGCGGATCTGAATTCTGGTGCACATGATGACTGGCATGGTCACCGTGAGGTAAACCAGTCCCGTGGTCGTTTGAATGGTGAGCATGCTTATCGTGTGGATGCGAGTGACTAGCATGAGAGTGCTTGTGCTCATGGTCGTGGTCGTGCCCGTGCCCGTGTCCGCATCCATGGTCATGACTATGACCCTATATCGACCATTATTTCATTCGGCATCCCTGCCCAGTAATTCAATGCACATACATGGTGGTGGTGGTGATGTCCGCCCATTGCGAACATGCCAAACAAGTTTACACCAAGTCCGAGAGAGCTGATCAGTAGGAGTTGGCTCGTCGACATCTCCGGGGGGTCTAAACTAGTAAATTGAATGACCTCAGATTATCAGCACGACACTTGATACATCACATTGACTTACAGTCGTTGGACCGCTTCGAATACGATGAAGATCGAAATCAGGATAAGAAATATCCCATTTGCGAAACCCGATAATGTCTCAATTCTGCCATACCTACAGACAAACAAAGTACATTGAGCGACTCAGCATAATTATCTCTACATATCGGAACGCGAGGAAAACTTACCCATATGTGAACCGCTCATTTGGAGGCCACTTGGCCATGACCGAAGCTAGTAACCCGACGCCGATAGCCAGACAATCAAATGCCATATGAATCGCTTGATACCCGCGAACTCTCAATAAACATTGAGATATACATCTGTATGGAATCGCTCACCATCTGAAATGAGTCCCAGGCTATTCGTCCAAACACCGTAAAGCATTTGTACGAGCATGTAACACAAATTTAGTGCTAAAAAATAAAAGATCTTTCTGGACTCGCTCTCTGAGAGGATAGAATTTAGGTAGAAGCGAACGAGTTTTGGCATCGGTGTCCGTGGAGAAGACGAAGGCGTCTGATCTTTGCCTGGATACCTTGCTGTGATAATCCAAGTGAGTAGACACTCTCCCGATTGCTATGCATCGTACCGTAGTAGAGCATCGTGCCGAGCACGAGATCAATCCAATGTGGGTGCTGGGAGAATCCAAGATGTCCCAAGGCAATAGCAACGAGGAAAGCCAAAGGATAAGACAACAGAGACACCTGGACAGCTTGGTGAGGATTATACTGTTTCCGTTTGGTGTCTGGCGTCAAGAATACAGTATTAAGAGTGAGGAGAGGAAGAACAGCCAATGATAGCAAGGGGACGACGGGCAATGGGGGGGAATCGAGCTGACGGAGTCAGGTGAAGATCTACCCACATGACAGAGAAGCTTACCAGTGCTCGCCTGAAGGCATAGAGGGGAAGGGCGAGCAATGCAGCGCCAAATGTACTGGCGGCAGTAGTCACGGTAGGATTAATTGTAGGTGATAGAACACCCCGAAGATGCTCCAAAGCATACGTAGCTAAGCCGTGGAGTATGACACATGCATAGCCAGGGAGGATGTTGGCAGGAGTTTTGTGGGACAGAGTGATATCAGCGAAAAAGGAGAGGACGAAGGAGGACGCCACGATAAGGGGACGAGATGTCTGGCAGCGACAATTAAGTGGTATTCCAGCCGAGGTAAAGAGATGTTACCATTGCGTCCACCCAAGAAGAGGAGAAATGGACAAATAGGATAACACTGTTAGGAAGGGGGTAGATTCTTTTCCTTATGACAAGGCAACACGGTGGACGTACCGGAGAGAAGGTAGTCGATAGAGGGCAGTATACAGCGCTGCCTGCTGTACGAAGAGCAAGAAGGATGATACGCCTAGCGCTGTCCACTACGACATTCTGAGACAATACGAGAGATAAGGATGGGAATGGCATACCTCGATATGGGACCCTTTCGAAAACCCGAAAGTGAAGCCCTCCCAGACTAACATGCCCAAGGCACCCAAGGCGAGAACTCTCATGACGACCCAGAAGACACCGACATCATAAGAAAGGAGGGACTCCTTTGCAGCAAAGAGTGCAAGGACAAAAAGGATGTTGGAGAGGACTATCTTGGGAAATGCGCCTGTGCCAAGACTGGGGATCATTGATTAGTGGGTGGGGCGGGGGTGAGGACGTGAGGACGTACGAGAGGGAAAGGACCCTGGCTGGCTGCAAACTGATCTTTCTACGCGTCCGTGCATCCGGGGCAGACATTCCGGCGAAGCGAAACCGAGCGCGACAGTACTCGAATTGACAGTGAACAGCTCCCATCCAAACAAGGAAACTGTTTCCCATCCGCGATCACATGGGATATAAAAAAAAAAGTGTGCTGTTGCTGTCTTTCTGCTCGACACATTCAAGTCAGGTAAGTAAACAGTCGAGTCTTTTCTTCGTACCGGATGAATACACAGATGACGAGTCTGATATGTTCCGCGCGAGGTTTCCTTTCGCTGTCCTTTGTGACGAGTCCTTTTAATTCTTACCATTCATGCATATCTGATCCTCATTTCGCATCTCACCATTAATCCCTTCCCCGCTGACCTCATTTTCAACAGTATGCCCATCCCAACTGAAGACGACTGGTCCGATTCCGACGAGGAGATCGCCGCCGGCATGGAGACGGATGTCCTGCTCGGTCTTCCCGACGGGAGTGTGGAGACCGATGCCAACCTTAAAGATGCTGCAGTCTCTCGCATCGGTGGTCTTCCTGTACGAGCTTTGTCTCTTGTCCAATGTACGAACAACATGTCAATGCGGATTTTATTGTATCTCGTTTTTCAAGGCGTTCTTGCCTTCACGGGAACCCCCCTTTTCATCTTGCCAGTGCAAAGTCTGTTCGAACCCTATGGAGCTCCTCCTGCAGGTCTGGTGTCCGTTTGAAGAGAGTCCCATGGACCGTGCGTTGTATGTCTGGGGTTGTGCGCGCTCCACTTGTCAGAGACAGGCTGGAAGGTAGGCAAGATTTGGCACGAGCAGGTCACGCATCTTAAACACGAACAGCATACGGGCATGGCGTGGTTTGAGGTATAATGCTGTCTATGCAACAAAGCTGGAGAAAAAGAAAATGCGCAAGGCTGGACAACAGCCTAGGATCATCCCGTCGCCTCCAAACTTATCAACGTCAGCTAATCCATTCTCTGTGAGTAGCCACTCTGATATTCATCTCTGTTTTGTCGACCGGCCAGTTCCTCAGATGAAAACCACCACCGAACCGATAACTTTTGGTCTGGGTGATCAAATTTACGGCAACCCAGCGATTGATATCCCCGAACAAGACCGCGATGATGGCAGTGACGCAGAGACCGACGATTCTTTGCCGTCCGAGGACTCACTCATCACAGCCATGACTTCGACGAGAGTGGCCGACTCATTCTGGGCCGCAGCACCGTCCTACTCTGCAGTATACTTGTCGACATTATCCGAGTACATTCCACAGCCTTCCAAGGCAAAGCTCCCGGCGAGTGCCAGAATAGACGACCCCACTGAAGCGGACGGTAAAGCCGGAAAAAATTCAATTTGGACGCTGGAAACGTACGAGAACTCGTTGGAGATAGACAATGTATTCGATCAGTTCACGAAGCGCGTTGGGTTTACGGGAGAGCAATGTCTTCGGTGGGTCACCATTGTGCATGTGGATGATATCTGGACTAGACCGAGAGCCCGTGCCTTGCAGCTACCAACTTAAAGGGATCCCTCTACCTTTCGCATCAGATAAAGTTTTCGAACTACTATTCCCTGCGGCTACCCAGGCACCTCTCCCCGTCACGAAAGCCGACTTCAAGGTTGTTCAGCCAACGAAACGTTCCTGTACCACGGCAGCGATCCCATCATGTCCCTGTTGCAAATCGGGCCGGGTGTTCGAGTGCCAGCTGATGCCCAATCTGATCAACGTCCTGAGAGACTCGGTCGATGACAAACATCTGAATGTACGAAAATTGACAGATGAACAAAGGATCAAAGCGGTGCAAGATGCACTCAAACGCAACAAGGAGCCAGGGAGCCGAGGAATGGAATGGGGTACCTGCATGGTGTTTTCGTGTGGGAATGACTGCTGCCTGGACGACGGGGGACAAGATGACAAGGAATGTTGGCGGGAAGAATATGTACTTGTTCAGTGGGACGAGTGAGACCATACATATATAGCCAAGAATACAACAAGAACGTGCTCGTCGTTAGAGACGGTGTTGGGAGAGCTGACGTTATTTGTGTGGAGGCGTTCGCTACGGTGCTCTTCATGTTTCATGGTGAGGCGCTCAACGGCCCATGCACAGATCACCGTCCCATCTCCCACTGTCACCAACCAATGCACCATATGCTAACCCTGCCCTCTGCGCTCTCCCCACCCGGCGCAGATGGCGTCAACGACAACGCAGCCGAGCATGGCCTTGGCTCTGCGGGCCAGTTTCAGAGATTTCCCCACACCCGCGCGCAGCTGTCCGCTGTAATTCGGCAGCACAGATCTCCACTCGAGGGATACGATGCCGACGACGGTGACGATCCAAACCGTGTCAGCACCGCCCTAGTGAACAAAGTAGCCTCGCTGCTCGCCGACGAACAGGAGGACGTTCTCAAAGACGTTCTCAAGTCCGAGTGCGGCGTCGATGACGATATGGTCAGTGCCTCTGTCCCCAATCTGTCTCTCCCAATTCAATCGACACCATCGTAGCTCGAACAGCATGTCCTCGACCTCATGCATAGACATCGCGACGACGTTGCAGGCGTTCCGTTCCTCTTCCTCACACCAACCCGGCGCCCGTCACGACCTTCTTCCAGGGCATCGTCTCACTCTGTGCGGCTTAACAGACCTGATACCCCTTCTTCAGTTCCAAATTCTCCGTTTTCTATCGGATTCCGTAGACCACACACCCCTGTCGCATCCCCGCTTGTCAGCGGTAATACAACATCTTATATCTCCGCTCGTAGCGTTTCACCTATGAACTCACCCGTGCTCGCACATTCCCAAGCCACCCAAGCCACCCAGGCCTACGTTCAATTCACTGCAAGCCTCCCCGCGTCGCCCATCTCATCTCCGAGACTGCTCAGTGCCAAAGCCACAGAATTCAAACCCATCCCGCGGCCACTGTCGGCTGCTTCCTCCAACCCTGCTACGTTGTCGGGCTATGGCAGGACCGAGACGCCATCGCCGGATCTGTGGTCCCACAGTCCGCTCAGAGCCTCATCTAACCTCGCGATCGCTGCCCCACTTCTCCCAGATCAGAATATTCCCTCTCGGGCTGTTACACCAAGCCAACTCCGCTCCTCCACGAGAGTAGGCGAAGAGGAAGAGGAAGAGGAAGAGGAAGAGGACCCCTTTGATCCCTTCGCACCGAAGACGGCACCCCATTCGTTTCACCCGATTACAGTCACAGACTTTGATCAATGGTCTGACTCAGCCCTTTCGAGTCAATCTCCTGACGACCTTCGCGCTGGATATTACTCGACTGGATACAATTATGATTCTCAATACGATACTCCAGGCGAAGACCCAGATACGTCCGGTTACCTCACTGATGGCATGACCCCCCTTGACGTGTTGAGTTCCGTCTTTGGTTCGACCCTCGCTCCTTCTGAGCTCGAGGAAGCGCTCTCTCAGAATGGATATGATTTCGAGAAAGCCATGGCTTGGCTCATCGATCGTGCATTACCATCTCCCCCTCAGCACACGCAGACGAAAATGCAATCGATGGGTGGCCGTGTCACCTTGGTCACAAGGGATGGTCCTACCCCGATGTCGCGTGGCGGACGGTCTGGCTACACGAACGTGGCAAGGCAAGCTGTGAGAGGTACCAGTGCACGACCTGTGCCAGGTGGGAATCGGGTGTGCCGATACTACCTCGCTGGCGAATGCTTACGAGCGGATTGTCGATTCAGGTATAATACACTAAACTACACTCTCCATAAACCCACTGTCCCTGATCTATTTATATTTGCAGCCATGATCTTGAGCGCGCCTTGTGCCGATTCTGGTTGCGTGGGACGTGCGCAAAGCAAGATCAATGTGAATTTTTGCACCACCTGCCCAAAGACGTCGACGTCACGACCGTCACGAACGCACTCTCCCGTACGAACCTGCACCACAACGTTGGGAACCCGACCGGAACTTCCAACCCACCTTCAGATGAATTCCCTGCGTTAGGCTTCGACAGCTTTGCACTCGGAAGGAACAAGAGGGCACATGGAAATTGGCAGCATGATCCAGGCCGTACAAGGTTTGCGGCTGCAGTAAAACGACCCGTACCAGCGCCGGTACCCACAGACCGGGCAATGGTGGCTCGGCGTGAACCACTTTCCAGCACCAGTTCTGCGGACAATCTCCAGCTCCGAACCACGATTGTCGCACCGAAGGCCTCTCCGCGTATCAAGTTGCGACCACCGACGCTGCTGCCCACCCTGCCGACTGGAGATTCGGTAAATGGCCTCTACATGTCATATCGTTCTCGTGCCCTGCAGCTCGGTGCAGCTCGAAATGCCTGTCTCTCGCGAGCTGCTGACGCATGGAGACGGGGGGATGGTGCTGCCGCCAAGCGGTTCAGTCGGGAAGGGCACGATCTGAACGCGAAGATGAGCAATGAGATGACGGAGGCCGCCGGAAGGCTGGTAAGAGAACGCGCCAAGCTCGCTGAGCAGGCAGTCAAGAGCCGAGAGCTGAACTGGTCAGACGATCTGGGAGATCGAAGCGCGCGAGGACGCGGGTGTGGTGGCGGCTTGGGGATATGTTTGGGTATCGCAAGTAAGGACATTGGTGGTGAATCGAGATCGTCTTCGGAGGAAAGGACGGAAGCCATGCTCGACCTACACGGACTACACTCTAATGAGGCGAATGAGGTGCTGGAGGAATTCGTGCTTGCAGTGAGTGTTTGCGCGTGCTCGGCTGTGTCTCTTGGACGAGCTAACTTGGTTTGGAAGCTGGAACGGGAACACTTTTTGGGTCTTGGTCAGAATTTTTCTTGGACAATGCCCCCTCTCTGTTCTGACGATCTTTTAGCATATGCTATTGTTGGAGAGGAGAAGCACACGGGAACTCAAGACGCAGCAAGGGGGGCTTCGCGTGCTCGCCTTGCTGCAGGTGTTAGAGAATGGCTGCATCGGTGGGGTTATCCCTGGAGCGAGCGCGACGGCATCATCTGCATCGATCCCCTGACACACTCTTGAGGACACGATGGCCAATTGGGATTTGTAAAAGATTTAGGGAAAAGGTGTTATATAGGCAGCCGTAGAGAGGCCTACTTTAGGACATGTACGATATGTATTGAAATAGCCGTCGCGCGTGCAGCTGAGCGCTGATGGTAGCAATGTGGACGAGTCACGTGCGAGGGTGGTACGGACTTGGTTGCGGCGAACGCGACGTTGCCCGACCGTGCCCTAGGTCTACCCTGACTTTAATTCCAACACCCAGCCATGTCCACCGCCGACGACAGCCCCAACGACGCGCGAGAAAGACCCTATTCCATCGACCTCACCCTCGAGCTCGAGCGTCAACTCGACAACGAGTCGCTCCCCCCGTCCACCCCTGCAGACGCACATCGGCCACAGTCACTCGACCCACAAGTCCTTGCGCACATCGTCACCAACCTCAGGTCGTCCCTCGCAGAAGTCACTCGCCATCGAGATGAACTTGCCAACTCTCTCTCACAAATCCAAGCCAGGGAGAAGGACCTCACAGATACCCTGACCCATATGACGGACAAGTGTTCCAGACTGCAAGAGGAGCTCGACACCGCAAATAGCAAAGCAAAGGACGACGAAAATACCATCTCCGTGTTGCGGACAAAAGTCGAGGAGAGCAGGTATGTTCACTCTCGTCCTTGCACCGTGTTTCAGTTGTCGACTCTGCGCTTATTAGGCGAGGACTCATGCGTCTCCAATCCGAGAGTCGGAGGCAGAGCCAAGTGCCGTCCGGGTTGGACCTCTCTAGGGCTAGTCTCGCCTCCCTGGCGAGCCCACAAACATCAAAGCGGGCGTCGTTCGCGCCGCTCACTGGATCAAACGCTGTCCGGATTAATGCACATCGACGCATTTCATCCGTTTCAGACTCCGGTTTCGCAAAGTTGGACATCGCCTCACCTGGTCCGATGAACTTCACCTTCCCCGACCACGCCATGCTAGCAAACAAGTTTGCATCCACGCCCAGATCGTCTGGGATATTTGGTCGTACATCCCCTCCCCCCTCTGCCTTCCAGCCAGAAGAGTCGGCCGAGGTTGAGATGCTTCGCAAGGAGCTCATTTCCATGCGTACAGAGCTGGACGAGGCAAAGCACGAGTTCAACGAGGCGAACGAAGCACGAGAGGCGTCGGAATTATGCGTCAAGGCTCTTCGTGTATTCATAGAGGAAAACAACGTCGGTGTCCCAATGCCAAACGCAAGTGGATCTACCGCGACACCACCATTTTCGCAGGCCGAATCAAGGAAGAGTGCCCAGGCCGCAGGGGGATGGGGCTTCAAGCTCTGGCGAACCGAGCCATTAGCTAAAAATCCTTCCGGCGCGATATCTGTACCCTTTATACCACCTATGACTACGCCTAACAACGTGTCGTCACCACCCCCTCAACCACTTTCAAGGAAGCTTGGGGAATTCTTTGGAGCTCGAAGTGCCAGCATTTCTTCTACTACGCCCGTCAAATCGCCGCGCGCCGAACGAGAAGCGATGTATAATGGATTGTCCGATACGTCATCCATTGAAGAATCTCTCGCTGAGCCCATAAGCCCTGCAAGTGAGCTTCCCCGGTCAAGCGTGCTGGTTAGAGACACGACGAGCGTCGCATCAGGCTCTTCGGCGAGGGATGCTGGTGCAAGTCCGGAACGGAAGATGGGTGGACTTCCCCCGCCATCTGGAGTAGAGGAGGTTTTTACCCCCGTTGCCATATGAGTGACAGGCCTTCTAATTCCCTCTCTCGTACTTCGTAAAGTATATGAGTTTTTTTTTTTCGAGATCAGACACATTTGGATACTATAGCTACCCGTGACTCCGAGAGACCTCTTCTCCTGGATCACACGACACCTTACGATGAACTGGATATGTAGCGTACCGTATGTACTATTTTGCTCTTAGAAGCTAGTCAATTTCCGTCGATCCCGTTATATACCTTTTTCGAACAAGACGACGCGTTTCTGGGGCCTGTGTACAAGTATGGAACTTCAGCCCCTCTCTCTCACAGTGAGTTGTACGTAGTATTCGCCGGAATGCCACCCCTAGTGGTGTCTGTTTCACGACACAGCTGGCCTTTCTTCTTTTGTGCAGGCCATCGGTATAAACAAAGATGAGCATACGGAGGCTCCAGGCGATGTGTGAGGCTGTCGAGCCTCCGCGACCATCTTCCATGTGGATAGTAAGCCTGTCCTGTTGTCGCTGATATACAGTCACTAGGGTTACTGCACGTCCCGGTATTGTGTCTATAGCCCACTCTGGCATGATACACCCTGTTGGAACTGCATCGAGACATGCGAGTGACAGTGAGTCGCAAACTACTTGTCCACATGTTTTTGGCCAATACGCAACGCAGGATGTCCACGTCGTCGAACAGCATCATGGCCGGCGGGACCAATCGATGCAGTCATTGTGAGCGCACCGGTCGTCAAGCCCTGCATAAGCGGCGCAGACGTAGAAGGGGCGTAAGCAATCGACACATTGTTAGAACTCTGGACGGACCGTCTTACATATATTCGATGTACTTTCAGTTCAACTGTGAACGAGTCTATCTCGGATGGTGTCCAGCATCCTCTAGTACGTCACATAACCGGACGAGGCCATTGCACCTCAAAACTTTTCATGCAATGAACTGACCGGTGTGCGTGTTTCTTGCTTCGAGGGGCTTCACTGTCCCCAACTACCGTTTGTTCGCCATCTCAACTAATCACCTCATATCTCCGCCGAAAAAGTGGTTCTCGTCATTGTGTATGGTTACGACTACGCGTGCATGTGAAGGGCTGCGGCCCTTGAGATGGATCTCACTTCGATAATTCCCCGGTTAACGAGTCGTTGCCCAATCCATCGGTTGATTGATGTTACATGTCACAGGGAGTGTTCGGTGGTTCCCCCCCTCGCTTCTATGTATATACACTGACAGGTTGCGCAGCCGTGAGGTATTTAATTTCTGGCCGCAAGCGTCGAGCGGTGTGGCCGCTGAAAAACGTGATTCCGAGACATAGGCGGTGCAAGCACGCCATACGTCTTGACTTGTGTGGCAGTGTACACTTTTGGTGTGGACGCCCTCGTCCATTGGCCATCAGAGGGCCGGGCGGGGTCATGACCACCGCCCAGTCCCCTGATCTGAGTCTGTGCGGTGGCGGCGGGCGCGAGGAAGCGGCCTGCGACCAACGGCGGCGGCGAGGAGTATCTCTCCACGTGATACTTGCTTACGAGAAGGCAGGTACGTTATCTGGAGGCACGGGGCAGGGTTATCGGTTCTATATGGCTAGCCATTATATCGGGTTTCACGGGTAGTCGTGATAATGTTTCAACATACGTATGGTCAAGATGGAAACTGACATCCATGTGTCTTGCATTCCCCGGATATAATCGCAGTTAGCCCAAGGCAGTCGTGATTCTGACATGTTATTTTCCAAACACTATGGAGCCAAGTACCGAACAAGCAGAAATAGTCGATAACAGAAGGCGTTTTTCCTGAGTGGATCGTATGGATCCCGAAGGCTACGTCCGGTGCACCGATTTGAGAACTTGTGAGGAGGGGAGGGGACCCCGGAAGGGGCTGGATGGAGGGATCCATTTCTGGCTGACTTGCACTGGTTCCTCCAGGGACGAGCTCGGTGGAGATGAGATCCTCGGATTGAAACCCAACACGCAGCGTAACTCTCAGGAGGTGTTCGAGGTATCGGCTCAGATGCGGACGCAGGATTCGGCTAGTAATTGTGACACGGCGTTCACGTCGACGTCGAGCAAGGGTCGTCGGGTTGGAGGATCGTAGGCAGAAAAGCGCACGTATCGAAGTTGACGTTGAGTCGGACATAATCAGTGTTGTCAGATCTGGTGATCACACAGAAAACGTCGGTTGTGTTGACGCGATGTCAAGATCGAAGTCTGTGAGAGAATAAACCCGCGTTGGAGCGACTGCGGATATCTTGATGGGTTCACGCAGCAGGCAACTCTTTTGGAATGGACTGTGTGAAGAGGCCGGTCTGTCCATCACCACGGGGTGGAGCGGGGATGGAGAGGCAAAGAGGACAGGAGGTTGAGGCACCAGGAAGGGCAGCGGGCCCAGGCTGGTTCATTAATGACGGTCGTGGACATCGGTTCACCACAAGAAGCGATGGCGATAGGGGGGTTCGTGGAGCGGTTCACGGGAGCTCGCTTGTCCGGAGGAGGTTCAGGAGACCGAGGGGAATCTGGTGCGCATGGCACGAACACGAGGCCGGCGCGGCAGAGACTGAGATAGCAAGATGGGCGGGGAAGATGCCGGACAGCTGCCGAATTTGTAAACTCCGCTTCAACTCCGCGATACCGGACTAACCAAGAAAGGAAATCGACACAGTGTATTTTTAGTCTACGCTCACGGCAGAAATTCCATTTGAAAATTCCCTCGGAAAACCCCATCCAGCTATCGCGCGCTCCTCTTCCTCCATCAATCTTTCCTCGTCCTGGATCCCGCCTTGTCCACCTCTCCTTCCCCCCCATCCCCCCCCCCCCCCCCATCCGCATGGAGCCAAGTCTCTTCATCGACCCCTCCAAGAAACGCAGGAAAGGCGCAACACGTCTATCATGTGCCGAGTGCAGACGGTCCGTCTCCTCATTCCTCCACGCAGTATACCCTCACATCGTCGTTCCTCTAGCCTCAAGCTGCGTTGCGACAGGAATATTCCCTGTGGCTCTTGCGTCAAGCGCGGTTGCGGCGCGATCTGTCCGGACGGTACGTCATCCTCTCCTTCCTTCCTCTCCTTCCTCCACGTAATCGCTTCCGCCGTTTAGGCTCGTTGACCACTGGTCAGGGTAATCGGTGTGTCCCCATCATCCTCGTGTCATCCCTTCCCCCCTCAAGAATCCCAGCTTCGTACTCGCCTCGACCCAAGAACTTCACGAAAAGATAACCGTCCTTTGCAATCGAGTCCGCGACCTCGAGGATGCCTTGAGACAGTCGCACTCCCTCGTCTCACCCGATAGGCACCCTCTCCTGGGAGACGACCTCCTCCAAATCAAAGCCCCCTTACAGAGAGAACCACCCAATCAGCGCAATGTTCCCAGAGGCGATGTCAAGGAAGAAGAGCAAACCGGCGAAATCGTCGACGCTTTTGGCTCCCTATCAATCAACGCTTCAGGAGGTGCCAAGTATTTCGGATTTATAGCCAATTCTTGGGTGAGTCACTCCATCAGGCACCAAGGCTCACCCCATTTCATTAACGGCGTTTTTTCCTCTTTGTCTCTAGTACTTTTTGCAGGTAACCTATGTCGAGATCTCACTGTGCGATTGATCTGACTTGCCTTCAGAACGAAGGCTCGGAGGCCCAGGAGTCCGAGGCTGGCCGCCTAGCCTCTTTACAGAATATTCTTTCGCCTGAGATTTTGGCCCGGAGTGGTGCCTTCCCGCTTGTTCCAGCCTCTCACCCGCTCCAAGTCGAGAACGTCCGGCTGCGAGAACTATTTTGGTATCTTCCCGAATCACCCAAAGCCCATTACCTCTGTCGGGCCTACTACACACTCGGTGCTTGGATGTGAGACACCTCGGCGCTTGTCACCGTTCAAATTCTCATCCATCGCTTCAGGTATAATCCAATCAGCGAACTGGATTTCTTCGAGGAAATATACCCGTTATTTTATGCGCCAGACGCCGCTCCCCCATCCGATGACCCACTTCTTTCTCACAAGCTCGCTCTCATGTTCATGATTCTCGCAATCGGAAGCTTGGTGGATATCAAACACCCAGCCTACAATATCGAGGCCGAGAAATACCACCAATTGGCACGTGCCTCACTGTTCCAGAGCTCGCTCTTCGAGGATCCTACCATCAGCGCCGTACAGACTTTGGCATGTACAGTCGTCGCGTCGTGGCAAAGGGATACTGATCTTCAGTCTGCTAGTTCCTCATGACCTTTTTCCTTTTCTTATCTGACAGACACGGATCTAATTCGGGTACCCGCTGGGCCATCATCGGCATGGCAATCAAGATTGCTCAAAGCGTGAGTGTGCCTGCTTGTTAAACCGCAAGGGTTTAAACAAACATGTTCCCCGTGATTCAAACAGATCGGGCTCCGTTAGTATTCCTTGATTGGGTAATCGACACTAACCCAATCGCTTACTTTCACACAGACCGCGATCCAAGCAAATGGGGAGTGGATCAAAAGGAGACTAACCGCCGCCGCGAATTATTTTGGGAGCTGTACACGTACGATTCATGGCAGGTGAGTCGGACAGGATATACGAAACACCGGATGTCAAATCATCGCCATCGCAGTGCTGGACGTTTGGACGTCCGCCGTCATTCTATCTGTCCCATATCGATTGCAAGCTACCGTCTGGTGGAGAACTTGGTGATGAATCATGTGCGTGTTGCACGATGCATTGAATCACGCCTTATCTGATGGTATTTTTATAGTCCACGCTTGGAAACACCGCTTCGCATCGGAATGCATGAGTGTGGTCCACGATCAAGCTTTTGGCGCAAAGACCCCGACGTACGCAACAGTCCTTCAATTGGACCGCAAATTGCGCGCATTCCCCGTCCCTCCCAGCCTGCAAGTTGCTGGATTTGGCAACTCATCCCCTCCGGAGTCACGTCATCAGGAGAGCGTTTCGTTGATTCTACAACGGCACATAGTCCTCGCTATCCGCGAAATGAGTATGTCTTTCCCATACATTGCCTTCTTACACCTGCGGAGGACTCATAGTCAGGAGCTGCTGCTGACACTATTTGAATCAGATCTCCTCTATCTCCACCGGAGTTTCTTCGCCCGTGCCGTGACCGATCACCCCAAGGATCCACTTGGTAGTCCGTATGGGACCTCGGTTATCGCTGCTTACCGCAGTGCGGGCTCACTCGTAGCCTTGATGCGGAACCTTCATACACAACTCAAGGAGCCCAGTGAACGAATGTGGTTCTTGTGGACCCATATGTTTTCATGTGCGGTACGTACAGCCGACGGGCGTTGTTAAGTTCCGCGATAGGAGAAGTGCTGACAAGTCGGTGAAATTACATTTGTGATGCGAATCGTAGATTGTGTTGGGTTCCGTTGTCACCCGATGTCCGTCGATGAGTTTGGCGCCGTCTGCACTCGTCCAGTTGGACTCTGCCTGTGAACTTTTCTCCAAGGCAGCACGAGGATTCCGCGCTCAATCTGTATTGGTAAACCTGTCCTCTCTGATACACGTCGCTTTTCCCTGCTCACCCAACCCTCAGGATATCATGGTTACGCTGCAAAAGAAGGCACACATCAGCTTGAACGAGTTTCGAAGGGGCAAAATCTCGCCCCTCTCACGGCAATTGTCGAGTCATTCGGAACCAGGGTCGCCATTCGAAGAAGATGACGAGCTCTCGACGCTTGGTGGGAGGACGCGGCTTGTAGCCAAGAAAGACTCACTGTCACCACAGTCATCGCCCACGACCATCGATCGCTCGCCCACATCTTTGAATCCGGTAGTACCACTGCCCCTAGCATCTGGGAACAATCACGTCCATCCCAATGTCGTGGACTACCTGAAAACGTTCGGCCATACCGCCGGCTCTCACACCAACGGGTCAACGTACACCGATGCGTCCCCTTTCAACACTCCCGTAAGAGAACAGTACGAAACGTCGGGATACAATGATTGCCCGGCACAGATACAACCGATGGAACTGGTGCCTGGGCAATTCCCTAATTATTTCCCTGTCTACGACTACGGAATGGTCCCCGAGAACGGCTATCCTCAGATGAACGGCCACATGTCTGCAACCCGACGCGAGTCCCCAGAAGCCAACACGATACAAAACACCTGGCAAGATTTTGTTAATTCCAGCGGGTTGAGTCTGGGCCATAGCTGATGTTTGCTCACCTGATACTCTGGACTTTGTCTTGACACCTGTGATGACTCTGACGTGCTGTAGTTAAACCTGTTTTGTGGTCCCGGCATATGGCAATGCTCGTTGTATATCTAACTATTGTTCAGACTCTCCTCAGACACGCTGTTCATTACTGTACCTCTAGTTTTTCTTGATGCTCTTTCTTGCCTCCCATGATCCGTGTGTCGACAAACAAGACTAAATAAGGTGCACGACACGGCAGACAATACAGTCAGTCCTCGTGCAAGCCGGTCATCTTTCTCATTTCATCCACATTCCTCATGGCGATCTGTGGCTCTTCTTCGAAGGCTGGCTTTGGACGCCGTCCTGTAAGACCAATGTCTTCCATTGTGGAGCGTGCCATCCAGGCAGCGTGCTCACCGTGTACACATGTTTCCAGATACAAAGGAAGGTTGTTGTCTGCGGAGACGGTGCTTGCGGTATGTCCCCATGCCTCACTATTCTTCCTGACAGCTCAGCACGGGCTCATTCATAGGCAAAACGTCACTACTCAACGTTTTCACCAGGGGCTTCTTTACCCAAGTATAGTGAGTGCGAAATGGATCCACCACGGGACACCCGCACAATTCCGAGCTTCATATATTCTACAGTGAACCCACCGTGTTCGAGAACTACGTCCATGATATTTACGTCGACGACCAGACCGTGGAACTCAGCTTGTGGGACACGGCCGGTACGTGCTCCGAATGACCCCCCTCCACGAGTCTTTTGCGTCTATAACTGTCTGACATTTCAAGAAATACCATAGGACAGGAGGAGTTTGATAGGCTGAGATCACTGAGTTATGCAGAAACGCACGTCGTCATGATATGTTTCTCCGTGAGTCCCCACCCAGTGAACGGACAGGCGGGGACGTTTAATTCTGGTTCATCGCAGGTGGACAACCCAACATCGCTCGAGAACGTGGAAACAAAAGTAAATTCTACTTCTCGCACGCACATTACATTTTTAAAACACATGCCCACAGTGGATAGACGAGATTCTTGAGTTCTGTCCGGGAGTAAAGGTAATGTTCGAGTCCCCCCTTGACGTTACTCATTTTTGGCGGGATACGACTGAAACAAAAAACCATCTCTCATAGCTTGTCCTCGTTGGTCAGTCCTTTCTGGACTTGGGGGAGATACGGATATGAAAAAAGCCAACTAACCAAGCAAAATAAAATGCAGCACTCAAATGTGACCTTCGAGACGATCGGAACGTTCGAGAACGACTTGCTCGTTATGGAACGCACTCGGTACAGTACGAGGAGGGTCTCGCTGTCGCACGACGAATAAGAGCATCACGATACCTGGGTACGGTGTTTTGAACTTGGCTTCACCTTGTCTCGTTATACAGTCCCGAACTGACTCTCGATCCATTTGCATTTTAGAATGTAGCTCAAAACACAACCGAGGGGTCTCGGAGGTTTTCTATGAAGCTGCACGCGTATCGCTGAGCACACGGGCCAAGGGGCCAGGAGGCGGTTGTATAGTGATGTGACATTGACTCTTGATCATACCGGTTCATACACATTCTTTTTGCACTCTGTTTGACAGCAACGCTATGCATCTTAGGGATTCTTCTACTTAATTGCTTTTTTAACTTGCGCACGAGACGATATCCTGGTCGCTTTGTGGACGCATGTCTGTTGTCTTTTGTTCTATTTGTATTTCTTGACGAACATTCACTCAAATCACCATGATATGTCGAGGAAAGAGTGTCCATTATAGCAAACCGAAAGCATGCATTACGATACGTTTTAGTGGACATTATCATGTCACGAATCAAAAGTAACCTGTCATAGTCTGCTGGCAAGCCCTTCAGTATTCTCTTCCCGTCTCACAAAAAGGATATACATACGGGGATCATGTTCACGCCTAGACCAGTCCCGTTCATCATTGGAGGAGCTTGAGTCGGGTATCTAAAACGAGAATTTGTTCAACATCCACAATACAAACTAAAGCTCTAGGCTCGAATACGAACCCGTTGCCTTGAGTGATGAGTCGGTGGTTCATGGGGTTGATGATGGGCTGTTCCGCTTCTTGCTCTTCCTTTGCAGTATCTTTCTTTGCCCGTTCCCTGACCTCCTTCTCAAGTGCAGCCAACTGGAATACGGTGAATCAAACAATCCCGTTGCTAATAAATGGGACGAAACAGACCCTTTCCCGCATTGTTCTCGAAACCTGAATCTTGTAAGGCATGTAAAAGTCGTTGAGACCATATTGCCATGAAAATTCCTCCACGACGTCGGGTCGCAGTAGGTCGAAGCAGACATAGAGGACAGCCGCAAAGCACTCCTTGTTGCCAATGTCAACAAAGTAAGAAAGGAGGTCCTCCGCAACTTCGGTAGAGATTGAGGTAGCGGCCGTGACGATCGCATCTTTGTACAGCTGATCTTGCTTCGACAACGATATCGACTCTTCCCATCGTGAGTTTTTCTGAAAGGGTGTGAAGCACCTTGGAGAAGTGGGAATTCAAATTACCATACCTTGTAAAGATGTGCAGCAAGCCGCCTGAACTCAAGAAGGTCGTGTTTCTCTAACCGTTGAGCAAGAGAAATGTTGTTGAAGTTGTCGAAGCTGTCAATCGAGTCACGGAGGGTCTTGTAATCATCCTCTTCGATGAGTAGGTCATTGTACGCGTCGTTGACTGCCTCGATGTTTAACTGCGAGTATCGTCAAATTGGCTTCAAGTGCAGGTTCAGGGTTTCCATATACTTACGTGTTGAACGGCAATGAGATATGAACGAATGAGGGGAATGTGGTCGATTTGACGGAACGTGCGCACAACACGAGCATGATCTATGCGGGGAATCATGACACTCAAGAGATCCGTCAAGAGGGTGGGCTGCTCTTGTAGGTAGAAGGTGAGAGCTTTGTAGTAGCTATGGCATGCCGGATATTAGCACATGGATCAAGAATCCAAAAGGTGCTTCGTACATCTCGACATTAGCGACACGGACGATCACATCCTTGAACTGATTGTGCTCCCAAGCATCGGGCGAACGTTCGATCATGGCAAGAGCAGCATTGTCCTGGTTGTGCAATCATTAGGTGGGAGCGCGAGAAAAGCATGGCGATCTCTCACAAATTCGTCATATTTTATGTAAAGGAAAACAAGTTCGGGCCAAAGATGCGCTTTCTCCGTAGCTCTGATAACCTGTTTGGCAAATGACTACCTGCATGTCTGCATATGAAGAGGATAACCCACCTTTGGAATGTTGATCCGTGACACGAAGAGTTTGAGGTGCTCCATGACTAGGGGTAGAGGCAATCAGGAAGTGAAGAGTAGTACATGAACCGCGCATACGTTTTCCAGGTCTATATTTGCTGTAGAGGATAGAGAGCTCCGTAAAGATCCCCATCTACAAACGATCACTATAATGACACTAGAAGCGACAAAAGAACATACGTGAGCGCGCTCTAGGCTAAGGGCTGCCTCTAACAGAGCAAGGATTTCATCGAAATGACCGCGACGTTCGTAGGATTGAAGGAGAGCAGGCAACTCTTCCTATATGTAAAATCAATCAAAACTGGAAAACTCTATTCTGGCGATGCACGAACCGCATGAACCACAATGTTCAAACCACAAATTTGAGCCTGCAATGCAGGTCAGGAACACCTCTCTTATGCGACAGAAGCAAACTCACCAAACGGAACTCTGATTTCTCAACACAAGCGGCATGAACTTGCTTCCAGACTTGGGTGTTGCCGGCCTTGCGAGCGCTTTCGACAGCAGCCTGGTTCTCGCCCAAATAAATGAGAGTGGTAGCCAGGCGAGCCCAGTTGGAAATGCTAGTAAAGAGTAGTTTGGCAGCCTGGTAGAGCTCGTCCTCAAAGCACTTCTCTCCGACCACCAAGATGTCTGCTACGTTCGTCATGCCCAAGAAGTCCTCCATGTCATGTAGGCGATCAGTCTTCGCATAAGCATACGCCAGCTCGGTATCGATTTGGGGTTCACGAAGATGCTTGCGCGCCATCTGCAGGAAGCGGACTAGATCATCATGCTTGCCAGCGCGGCTCGAAATCTCGACAACTTCTGTGAAGTTCGACGGGTCCTCGGCCTTGATGTACGAGTCTATGAAGAACAGTCAACCTTTCCTCTCGCCGATTTTCTGCGCTAGGCATACCAATAGCATCTTTGATGCGAAGACCATCAAGCTGAGCTTTCGCAAGGCGACTCCACACTTCTGGCTTGTTAATCTTGTTAGCGTAGTCCAAACCACGATCAATTGACACGATATGTTCGACCAACACGTTGATTGCCATGGCATGTTGGTCGTACTTCTTGTATATCGTCAATGCCTCCTCGTAGAGACCATGATCGGTCGCAATCTTGGCGATCTCGGCGACGTCGTAGTTCTGGAGCTTGTTGATGTAACCCACAACCTTACCCTTATCCGCACGAATTGCTGTCAAGAGCAAGAGGTTCTGAAGATTGCGATTGTCACTAAACGGAGAGGGTTCAATGACGATTTTCTCCAAGAGTTCGATCAATTCAATGGGAAGATCGGCTGAAAGGAAAGCTTTGACAGTAATCGAGACATCATCGGGGTCGGTGCACTCGGGTAGAGCAGTTGCGACAATCTACAAGCCACAAACATTAAACATATGTAGACAATAAGATAACCATACTGACCTGATCGATGAGTGCTCTACGATGCACGTTGTCATGGACAAGAACTTGTGCCCAAAGCTCCGGCTGACGACGCTTCACGAGATAGCGAGCTTGTTGTTTGAACATCGAGTTCTCATTCGTGATGGCAATGAGCTCGTCATCACAGAAGCCCTTTGCGTAGGCGATGTACGCCAAATAGGGATCTCGAGCCTCGCAGAATTTACCAACGACGAGAGGCTCATACAACTGCACCAATCGTTGAGGGAAAAGATCACACAACATGGTCGAAGGACGTACGTTATTCTCCTTCAAGAATGCTTCGGGATTATTATTGCTGTCAATTAAAATCTTGGCCATTGCGTTGAACACAGCAGGATCTTGAGAACCGGACTGTACACGGGCCTCAAGCCAGGGGAGAATCAACTTCAGTCTATTCCGCTGCTCAACTTCATGAACGAGTTCGTCGATGGGGAAATTGCCTGTCACGGAAGCTAAGAGCCCTTTGATGGTTGTTTCATCGCAATCGACATCGAGCAATCCACCGACAACCTGGGGAGTCCTGACGGAGTTGACACGCTGCACATAGACTTCGATGAACTTCGTGAGACCGTTCTGATAGAGGTAAAGGACGAGATCGTGGACAAAGTCGAAGCGATCGCAGACGATGATAAGGGGAAGTTGATCTTGAAGCTTTGCCTCCTTCAAGAAATTCTTGACCTTCTCTGGATTGTAATGGTTGCTCTCTCTGCAGATACGCTCAACTTCACGAATTTGGCCAGTGCGAGTGGCAGCCTGAATGTACTTGAAGTGAACCTCGGGATCTTCGCTGAGGTTCACGATCGACCCGAGGTAGTAGTAGAGACCTTGGACAAATGTCGATCTTGCGAAAGGATATCCATGGGAAAAAATACTCACCTTCGAATGTTTTGAAAGACTCGAACATCTCGATCAGCTTCACAGGGCCAAGGATATCGGAGTACTTGGTAGCAATCTGGATGGCGACCTGGAGATTCTGGCGGATATTTACCCTAAGCATCTCTTGCATGCATCCCATCGACTGTTCGGTGGTGAGACGACTGAAGTAGTTGACTAGCCATTCAGGTTGGAGGCCTCCAGTATGCACAATCGCGCGCTTGATGTCCGCCAAGTCCTCGTAGTGTTCGAGAGCCTGTTGACATCAGTACTGAGTGGATCTCAGATACGGAATGATACACTTACTCTTTGCAAGAGACCGGCCTTCTCGCAAAGGTTGGCAATCCTAGGGCGGTCATAATGCGAGAACATTTCATTACCGAGGATGGCGTCCGCGACCTGCGGCGCATGGACGAGATTCATCTCCAAGAGACGAGTCTGTAGGTGACCCTGCTCGGGCCGATTCTCCTTCAGAGCATCCAGCAGGAAGGATGTTGCCGGTTGAATCATGTTCTGCGACATAAAGATGTCCACGACCTGCAAGATATGCGTCACATACTATTCGACCATCGGTTGGACTCCCACTTACGCGCTCGATATCGACCAACGGGCCAGTCTCGTCATTGACAAGCTGGGTGGCAAACTCAGCACCCTTGTCAGGGTTCGTCCTCATGATATGCTGCAAAAGGGCAACATAGTCTGGGCTGTATCCAACCTTCTTTGAGTACAGAACAATCTTGTCCGTCTGGCCGGTCTCTGCAAAGCAGGCGATGACCTTGTTGGGAACATTTGCTCTCAGGTACACGCTCAAAGCCAAGGTCATGTCATGCAACCGGACGATATCCCCAAGCTCTTCACTACAGGTGAGCTGACAACAGAATATTAGGAGCAGTCAGATCTCAGGAGGGAAGACTTGCCTTATTCTCTTTCAGCCATTTCTCGAGAAGCTGCTTGCGACCCTGCTGCAATACAGGGCGAGCGAGTTCGAGTGACTCAGAATGGTTGAGTTCACCTTTCTCCAACAAGATACCGAAGTATTGGAGAATAGGAGACAAACCACCTGGGGGGGCAGGTGCTTGCTTGAATGATTCAATCACCTGTGCTGTACGAAGAATCCCCTGAGCGCCCAAAAATCAGTCTAGAGGCTGTCATTGGTAATCAGGCGTATGCGTACCCGAGGAGAGTTGGCAGCTATCTTCGCTGCTTCACTGTATTGACCGGAAGAAAATAGTTGCTGATATTGCTTGACGTAAAGGTCATCCGCACCGGGTAGATTAGCACGACTGGCGAGTTTGAACGCGAGTTCGGTATTGTTGAGCGTAGTGAGGATGTAAGGGACGATCGTCTGCTCGTCGACGCTGACTGATAGGACCTGGCCTTTCTTGTTTACGCCAATGATCCCGTGGGTAGCCTCATGCTCTGCCGTGACAAAGATCGTCTCGCCGGATATGCGATTCATATAAACACATGCACCAGACTCCAGATCGTACAGGTGAATGAAACCATATTTGGTGACCAGAAAGATGATGCCGTGCTTTCTGGATACCTGCATGGCTACGGGGAAGTCATTGGTAGCTTCAGGAGGGAAATAGACATCGACTGCCTTCTTTACGAAAGGTGGATCCGGTGCAGTGTGGTCAATCTCCACTACATGAAGCTACACGACGGCTCCTAAGCAAGTACCGAACTCCTTTAACGCACATCACGTACCTTGGCACCAGTAGCAGTGCGAACTGCAAATGTGAACAGCTTTGTCGTGGACTGGTGACCATCGAGCTTTAGTTCCGCAAATGAAGCAGCGTGTCCTTCAATGGGCTGGCTGACTCCCCGCTCTCGGCTGTACAGTTGCATCGCGCCTTTAACCTTGAACGCGGAAGGATTCGTTGAATTGCTGGAGATACCAATTAATACCAGCCACTTCTCATCAGAAGTTGTACGGTAGTTGATGATCTGCGCTCCCACAAGTGTTGCATGCCGGTCGAAGACCTTTTGCGGAGGTGACGTCTGGTCATCAATTGACCAATGATACACGGAGGTCTCAGTGACCATTCCTATGGTCGACTCGGATATCCATTTCCAGAACACGACGTCCTCGTTGTTGGCATGAGATTTGACCTTTTGTTTGGTCTCGATATTGAATATCTGCAACGTCCGACCGGCTGCGAAGGAAGCCGTCAGCGTCACGGTACAACACGACGGGTTAGGGACACACCCTTTAACGCGAGAATTTTCTTGGAGGGATGCATAATTGCGGAATCAGCACTGATTGGTCTTCGAAGCACATTGTTTGCGTCGGCGAGGTCAATTATGACAACTTGATTCTGTTCATTAACCTTTTCGCGTACGCAAATGAAGTGGTCGGATTCTAAGGTCAAGGTCTACAGAGGACGGTCAGGTGTTTCGTGAGTACATCTAGAAGCGGCCGCAACACACCTAAAAAGCAAGGTGCAAAGCAAGAAACCAAGCAGATTCAGCATGTCACTGCAGATTGGACATGCCTACGCGTACCTGGAACGAAATTGAAGCTGGCTGAACGCCCAAACTAGAGAGCTGCAGATGCTCGCAAAATGAGATGGGTTTCGAGATGTCCGCCATGATCAAAGTGTCGCTAACAGCCGTACACAACGGCGAAGGAGAAATTCGGTCGACGTGGGTTGTTGAGACAAGCAACTGAGCCAAGTTACGACAGCAAAGGGCATCAAAAGTTTACTGTTGTTTGTCCCACGCTTCACCAATTAGTACTGCGGTGCTGATGGGACAAATATACATAGACCAGCGGTATTTCTACTCGTCAGAAAGGACCAGCACTTCCTCCAAATCGTCTCCTTCTGATGGTGAGGTCGGCGGAGGTGTATTGCCATAATACAAACGCTGCGCCATGATCGCTGTTTATTTGGGGGCAGGTTGTCGGTAACACGTCGAGGATGCGTGTTGCCGTCACGACTCACCTGTGTCTACAGACAGTTGAAATATCGCACAGGCCTTGAACTGCAAGGAAGACCCCTGCAAGAAGAAGTACGCTGTCCTGGACCGATGATGTCAGTAGATACCGGTCGCTGAGCCAATAAACGGTCTGACTTGAAAGCATCTCCACCAACCCAACCGATCATTGTAGAGGCACGGAATCCATAAAGTGACTTGTGCTTGTAATTACTGGACAGACAACACACATGAGGCCTTCATTGATCCACAATCAAACACACGAACCTTATGAACTGTGGGAGGGGTAACGTACTCTCCAATCCCAGAGCAAAGAACCCCAGCATAGAGATATAGAGTTCGGACCGCCCAAATATTAAGAAGATTATCGCCGAGCAGAGTCTGAGAAAAGTTTAAGTTATTGAAAAAACGAAGCATGCAAACAGCTTCTTACATGATACCGGCGAGACACTCGATGTATTGCGTATATGACGACCACTGCCAGAAAGAAAATGGTCGTGGGGATGGCGCGTAGCTTCCTGACCTCGTTTTCGGCCGATAACGGAGGCAAATGAACAATAATGCGAGCTGTCGATTGATGCCATCATGGTCACACGACCTCACTGTGCGTACGCTCAGTGGGACGTACCTGCGCGACGATCATAAGAATAGACTGGAGCAGCAAGGCAAACTCGAAGTGAGCACCCAGCCAGAAAAAGCACCGAGTGATGTTGGCAATCAACCTGATTGTATGCACCGTCAGCGTGTTGTGGAAATGGCTGTTCAGGTGAGCTCACAGAATCGCACAAACGTCAGGAGAAAAACCTGTCGAGTCCCTGATAAGTGAAAGATAGGCGGGTATGAGTGACTACGCCCACGCGAGACACGCAAGATACCTTACTTTTTCCTGACAATGGACACTGCCTGATCTGCGTACACGAGAGGAGGCCCAACAGCCATCCCAACGGACGAAACCACGGCAATCCATGAAGGTATCATTGGCATAACCAGATCGAAAGTATGCTAGTCGACTTGAATGCGCCCGGGTGCTGCGGAGCGGGCAGCAGAATCCTTCGATTGCTAAGGCGGCTGGTATGACTAACAGTTAACAGCCGAGTGACACTGCAGCACGTGGTGGTGAGTAGGATAGCTACGACACCACAAAGCAGTGACAAAGGTCTCGGATCCAGGAAAGAAAAAAAAATCACTAACCATGACTGACTGACCATCCACCACCACAGTTCTCTCGTCAAGCACGTCTGGGGGCTCGCGGGGCTTTGAGCGATGTCCCACTGGGGATCGTATCACTGTCGAGTGGATGGGCCGCAAGTATTAATGAGCCTCGATCACAAGCTTCCACGTCCAGATGGAAATGGTTGTCCCACATCAAGTGGCCGACCAGTGTGGTTCCGTCAATGTCGAACGTTGAGTCTCATCTCGGCGTCAGAGCGAACCAGATTCAGTCACCCCCGTCTACAACTGGATAAGGTTTCATAACGGTGCCTTCACTGGCAAACGCCTCGTGTCTCCGCCCCTCATCACCCCCGCAATGACCATTGATACAAGACTTGCGATTCCCGTCGCGTTGATGGGGATTCAGGCGTCCTCCGTCCAGGTGTCGTCCTATTCATATCGAATCTTCTCTGATTGAAAACGCGATTGTCACGGTAGTAGTTGTGTGACAACTGGCCATCAATATTGTAATTTATGGCTCCAACTACCACGGGCCAATACGAGGGGTTCTCGTGCTGCTGGGCAACTCCACCGATGGCTTGCGAGCTCTACCACCAGGTCGGTACACGAACCTTGAAAGACATCCCCTCTTCCTGAACATCATTGCGCTATTAACCAACTTTTTCCTTTCCTCATTGCAGGTGGAAATGCCCCTCTTTGAAGCATGGATCCCAGCACACCCGCAACCTCGCTTAGCTTTCCGCGGCCAACTTCCTCCCCTTTGCCTGCAAGGTGGCGTGACGGCCATAGTTCTGATCCCTCCTTGCTATCGCAGTCATCGATGACCACACTTCTTCCTGCCTGTTGCAATACAACGAAGTGTAGAAGCGACGACATCAACATGATGCTACGGCTCCAGGCATAAATGAGCAGACATCGGTAAGCAGCATCCCCACCTGGATGCCTTGTTGTCATCCCGTCGTTGAGCTTCTTCCTCTCCCACATAGAGAATTTGCGATTGCGAACACGTACGCACGTTGGCTCCCCTATGACTTGGCGGAGATTTCTTCAAGACCTTTCCGTTATGCTCTGCGGTGCAGCGGAGCTCGACAGTGGGATCCGTGACCTACATAGGAAATACAGGTGGGTGGTGCATGTCCACTTTGCTCGAATCGTACCATGGAATTAGGTGCGGGCGTCTTTGATCGAGTCACACGTTGCATAATTTCTGGAATGTACCCAACCTCCCCCTCTTCAATAATTTTAGCGTCGAGGGTATCGTAAAGCGCCGGTACACTCGGTGCGAGGATCCATGACTGACTCGAGCATGTTCCCCCCGATGGCTGTGGATGACAAAAAGCCTAGCCCTTGACCCATGCAACTTCGGTGCTCCAACGTTTGTTCTTGACGGTCGCTGCCGCGCAGCATGGAACACTCTTTTGGTGAATGAGTTGGACGCCACCAGATACCGCGAGTTCCATATTGGGATTTGAAAATTGCAGAGGTTGTTTTCCCTACTGGCTGCTTACAGGAGGCCATGACGACAAGTCACAGAACCTGGGCGAGAAAGATGACGATGATGGGTACTTCTAGGGGATGATATCTGTATGATCGCAGGAAGTTCATGTACTTTTGAACTGGCAGACGCGTGAGATGTAATTCTGGTTCTGACTATTTTTGGGGGGCAAGACGGCCTCGTTGCGCCTGTGTCTTCTCAAGCTGAACCTTTTTAAACGTTTGAGTCGGCTCACTCGGAGTAGACTACATCGTGTAGCACACAGTCGTCCACGTCCCACAGTGACGTTGTCCAACTCACTCCTGGCAGTCCTCTCCCTGTCATACCGTCGCCATCTGTTTCATATCCTTGACATTTCGTTTCGTTCCCCGCTATCAACATGTCTCGGCCTCTTAGCGACCTCCCTCTTGACCACCAGTACTCGCCACCCGCGGATACAGAGAGTTTCGAGCAGTACTACGACTCCTACTCCACCCTCCTCATCCCCACAGGCGCCGGTCCCGTCCCTGATTTCTACACTTCCGAAAATTTATACTTGTGTCAGGACGGGGACGGCATCTATCATTGGGCTGACGCGTCTGCCGCGCGGTCCGATAGCTGTCTGGGCTATTCCTCCCCGTCGTACTATACTTCCCCATTTTCATCTGAGGCGATTCCACCGGTATGTTCCCATTCTCGGATTTTGCCTCTCAAGACTAAGACTGATCCAAATAGCCCAACTACTGTGGTTATCGACACGGTGATCTCGAGGAGTCCTCACAGCCCGCAGCTACCCAGGAGAACTCGTACATCTTCCACTTGGCCCAGCAGTTCAGGAATGGTTCAGCCCGTCCACAAGTCCAGGATCATAGGTCGAGCATTGCACGCGCGAGCGACAACTTTCTCTCACAAGCCTCGTCTATTTTCAGCGACGGGCACTCGGCTTTGAGACGTGGAAGCACCATGGATTACCGATCATCCATCCCATATCAAACCACCCCTCAGCGTGACGCCCGTCCACCGTCGAGGAAACGTTCTAGGGAATCTTTAGACGAAGGAAGTTACCATGTTAAGGTTAGTTCACCGGCGCCAATCTTAAATTACAAGCTTTTGATATCCCGACCCCTCAATCTTAGGAAGAAGATGATAACGCCCATTCATCTTCTTTGCCCACGACGAATGACGCGTGCCGTCTTCCTCAGCCACATATGATAGTGCCATCGCAAGGTCTACCTTCGTTCTCTGCCCGAATTCCCCGCCTTGGTGATGCTACCACCTTTTTGAATGCTGACTCCCACACTCGCGAACATGAATCACGCCTGCGTCCAGAAGAGCGTTGTATGATTCCAGTGCCGAAACACATGAGCAATAAAAGGGTTCATCGTTCAACCGAGGAGCTCGTTCGGCAAGAAAGTACTATTCTGTCCATGCCCACAACAACGTGGTCTATCCCTGACGATCAGGTTATGAAAGGGACGAAGAAGCCTGGCGAGCAGAAGAAGCAGGCTTTAGCATGTCTATTCTGCCGAGAGCGGAAGATCGCGTGTGGCAGGCCCCCTGCTCACAGCCCTGACCAGACTTGCAAGTAAGAACTTTTTATTCCACCTGGGAATCCGAATGTTGACGTTACCGTTAGTCAATGCGCACGCCGTCGGATCAAGTGCGAGTATCCAACTGAGTCGCGTCGTGGCCAGCACAAGCGCCGCCGTAAGCCAATGGAAGGCGAACCTGCCAGTCAATCCACCACTGTCCGTGCGAACTCGACGTCAAGTGTAGCATCAACGACGACTGCCTCTTCTACGACATTAACGACCACCACGCCACCTGCATGAGACACGGCAAGAAAGATATCCTCAACTGACGCGCAATCCTTATCACGCACGTTCAGAATTGTAATGGCCCACGTCACATCACCCTCCTTCGCACGCCGCATCAGCTGGGTCAAAAATAGTGGAAAGACCCGTCTATATATTGCAGTAAATTCGACGACTAAACTATTTAATTTCCAGCGTTTTCTGGCTCATGCCCTTCTGTGACGCCAGGCTCCATGTGAATAGATGGTGTTTACTTATGGCACACAAGTATTTTTTCATCATGCATATCCTGACTCTTTCATGCCATTGGTCGGTACATGATTAGGGTATAGATAGCTTTCTTATAGTTCACATTATATGTCGGACTCGAGCGCTCCAGGGTAGGCAGATGCTACTTTGCATCTGTTAGAGAGACAGGACACTTGGGACCCTCGAAGCAGTGACGTATTCAGCGCTCGGGCACCGCAAGTTCAGTGCTTGGCGCTTAGCTGCGTGCTGGGGATATCAGTACTTCCATAGACCAAAAACGTAGGTAGGGAAAAAAAATGCCAGGTGGTCGTGTTGCCTTCGTCCAAGAGATACGTCCGAAAGCCACTTGATAGCCGATAGATCACTGTGGGGGGGTAGATATGCATCAGCTTCATTCAACACAGCAAGTCGATCAATTTGTTTACACGCATGCGTTTGGCTGGAAAAATAGATAAAGTTTATCTATCGGCACAGGACACGGTTGCTTGCGAAGCCATATGTTGTCCTCGAGCATCGGATGGCGGCCCCTCGAAAAGTTGCCATAACTTTTGAATATGCATGCGACCCTGGAAACGAAGTATATCCTTTTGCAAAAGGTTCACAGCCAGAGGCAAACGCCGCACGCGCGCGGGACTGCTGATAAGCCTTTTACAGCAATCACCCTCGTCGATCGATCGGGGTGATACATCCTGCATGAGGGGTTGGCCCATCAGACACATCCACACTTGGCAGTGGGCCCAGGCCCTCAGTGAACTCGGCTCGAGAGCACGGTATGTTGCCCACGAGGACCATCATGTGCCGCAAGTTCCGAGGCCACCAAAGGTACTCACTTCCCACTCTCATCTGGGGGGGTAATACCACCGGTACATAGTACGCCTGCCAGCGTCGACTCGGATCTTGGTCGGGTGTCATAAAAAGAAAGTTAAAGTCAGGGTAAGATCAACCGCCTTTTGAATTGGCAAGGAGTTGTGATGGTGGCGCACCGGCGAGAGGGAGTTGGCATATATTTCATAGCATCGATAGAATACATGGAAACAAAGAATTCAGCATTCATGATGTACGGCACACTAACGTTCACTGGCTCCAGAGTTTAGCAGAAGCTGATTGCGTTCAAGCCAATTCTTCTACCCACATGTGGAGTATGTGGATAGATGCCAAGGTTCTTGGCCTCATGCCGTGTAATCTCGTCCCATGGACTGTCACATAGCACAATTCAAAGAGCCTCATGCATGCATATCAGCTTGTTCCGGTGGAGCTCATCAGAAATATTAGCAGAACACGCTCGAGGCGCGGTATATCCAACAATAGATTAAGGCACCAAGGGCTAATTGACACGGAGGGGGGACGCAGAGAGAAGAAAAAGGTAACCACGAATCCGCATGTGTTTCGGAACATGTCCAGAGCGCTCGTAACCACGTCTTCACCGGCCGTTGATGGTGGCAGTGGAGTCTCTCCGAAAATGTGAAGGACTTGCAGCTTGTGCATGCTGCGATGATGGTGTGGAATTGGGGTGCTCTGGAATCTTCTCAATTTCTTTCTTCGCCGCCTGCCATGCCTCAAGGTTCTGGGGCAATATGACTGAGATTGCACCAACATATCTCGAAGCGATAGGGTCTTACCTTCTTGCACCAATCTCTGTGGCTTCTAGCCATATGGATTGTCATCTCCCGAAGGTCCGCAACCTTCTGGCGTTGGAAACGATCGAGATCCGCTTGGATCGTCGAACTAGAATACTTCAGGTCTTGCGCCGTCAAATGAAGGGCATCTTCAAGCTTCGAGCCACAGTGACGCCGTCAGAAAATGGACGTCAAGCAATCGATGAACTTACTTGCGAGATTGTTTCACGGGTTTTGCCAATAGCGTTACGCCTTGCTGTTTCCGGGTCAACGTCCATCATCCCGTGCAACGTATAGCTAAGTGCATTCAGGAAACCCATTCCAGGAGCACGCCTCTTGTAAGGGCTTGGCCCAGGGTGAGGAGGGAGGTATACCGATCCAGGCTCGTCAGGGTTTTCACTCGATTGTCCCTCTGACTGTGAATTTGTCGAGCCATTGACACGACCGCGTGCAAGGGCCTCTTCAAGTCTCTTTGCTTCCCTCTCACTTTTCTCGTGCTCCTCCAACATTTCACGCTTGCTCTCCAGAGCATCTTGGGTCATCTCGTACTGCACGTGTTTCTGATGCCGATATGCAAGAAGCTTTTTGATGATAGTGGCGAACTGCGTGTATTCGTGCAAGGGTTCAGAGAAGTTTTGCTCAAGCTCTTGGAGCTGCGATGATGTCAGTGACAAGGAAAAATGAGAAAGGCGAGGAACGATGGAATGCACGCACCAATCTTGTTGTGGACATGTATGACGCATCGACGGCCTGCCCCGTTTTCTCCATTGCAGTGGCGAGAGCCCCGCTTTCATTAAGACTGAAACCGTTCAGGGCAGCGCCAAGTTCTGAATAGTCCTGCGCGGTCTCTGCGCCATGAATGTATAGATTGCTGAGTGAATACTACGGGTATAGAGGGACGTCATACCTGACCACCGCTTTAGTGTCCGGCGTGTAACCTTTTCCATCGGACTACTGAGGTGGTTCGCGAACTTGTTCGTGAAGACTTCTGAATCGAGGAAGCGTTGGTCGGGGTTTCGCAAGGGGTGCGTTGCCGTCGGATTGGGAAGTACCGCGTAGGCAAGGTATGCGTTCGGATCTGTAGGGTTGTGTGAAGGGGCCTTTAGTATATTCTTTGGGAGCAATGACAGCGGTGGTGAATTGAGCACTTCGGTCTACAACATAGTCAAGGATTGCATAGCACAAAACGAGCACTTGGCGCACCCATGAAACTTCGCCTTCTAAAAATCGATGGAATACGTGCTCGTTAGACAAGATAGGGTGACGAGCGATCCGGTTTAGGAATGTTTGCAACATGCGCTTGCGTCGGGCAATCATCGCGGCGTCCTCCTTTGCCTTTGCCTGCTTGGTAGCATATTCTCCGATGGTCTGCTTGGAAGGGATTGGAGGGATGATGAGAGTTGGGTACAGCTTCACGAGGTTCAGGCGGAGAGACTCGAACTCAGAATACCGATGCCTGGCTTCCGCGGTCTGTTGCATGTAAGTCTGCGTCAGACACTCGACCAGCAAGACCGTGGCTGAGGCTCACCCCGGCATGGATCACGTATGTGATGTAGGGCGTATTGGAGTTGAGGGTCGTCTTTTGTGCATCGGTTATCTTATCACGTACGCTCATTAGGGAACGGTTGGTCAAAGACGGATGCGAAGTGGGCACACACCAGGATCTCTGCGTCCTCCGCAGAGTGCAGCCACCTATCTCTATAACAGCAGAAGTCGCTCTTGTATGCTTGCTGAGGCTGCCGTTGAGTCCCAGGGGAAGAGAATGGTTTGGTTGGAGAATAGAGACGGGCGGTGTCAGGTGGCGGGGAGGAGGGCGCTGATATGTTCACTTTGGAGGTCGACGACGTCTCTGACGAGACACGGTCGATGTCGTTTTCGAAAGGGTTATCATCCTCGAAGGTGTCCATCGCTGCACGGTGCGACTGTACCGCAGCGAGCGTCGGTCAACTTTGCCGCTGGTCGGTGAGAATCCGTCCAAAGGTGTGGGCAAGACAATGAGTCCAGTGGGAGACCGGGCAAGGATTATGACCGGGCACAGTCGATACCGTCGACTCCACTACTGCGTACGCTGGGCTGCACTTGCCATATTTGGTGCTATGTACACAACATCTACCCAAATACGCGGAAGCCCCCTTCAAGCAACGCTTCATTTACCTCCTCTTGCAACGACTCGTCCGCAATCTCCCCTACCTCCTGCATAGCGTTCTCAAAGCCTTTACCCAGCAGTGACGCAAACAGCTCATCAATCTGTTCCTCATGCCAGCTCCCCTGCATCGGCACTGGCACCATGAAATTCTGTATCTTTTCATGAACCTCGTAGCTGAGAATAGCATGAGCCAAGAAACAGCTGCAATTCCATGTTACTGACCGCAGTTTCCTTCCCTTGCTAGCCTTCGTATCCACCTTCTTCTTTGCCTTCTTCTCTTTTTGCACCGCCATCCAATCGTCGTTTCCGCCCGTTCCGTTCCCTCTCGCGTCAATAATGTCACGCAGTAGCTGATGATAAAGATCAGTGTCGTCAAACACTTCAGCGTCTTCTTTTTCCCGGGTCCTGCCTTCATCCGTCGTGCTAATTCCTAGTCTGCTTCCTTTGCCACGGTAGATTCTCGTCCGAGCGAGCACTTTGTTATGGTCCGCAAGTGTCTCGTCGATCAGCTGTGGTGCCGATTTGATGTGTTGAGTCGTTCTCGAAAATGCGTTGCGGTTGGACGGAAGGAGAACCGACGGTGCAACGGCTTGGATTTTGGATGACCACTTGTTGAGCGTTTGCACGAGGTGGGGGTGGTAACTGCTGCGAGTGTAAGATTTTTTTTCCGGTAGCAGACATGCGGGTACGAACGTGCACTCAAGTTCTGATGCCGCATGACTGGCTTCGCGTAGTTCTTCAGCATAATCAGCCACTAAGCGATCAGTTTGGGTGCTCCTCCGACGTTTACGCGGAGGAGGTTGAATGGATTCGTTTACTGAGAGCAAACGCTAAATTCGCGTTGAGCAGGCATTATATCTGTGGGAAGGGTCACACCTCTTGAAAATCAAATATCTCATCCGAGAGTAATCGTGCTTCCTCTAACATTTTCACAAGAGGAGTATGCATTTGCTGATCGACAGCATCCTGTGACGGCTACTCGTTCGTGAGACGATTTCAAGACAGGAAAATAGATGACTACTTACAGGAGGGAGGCGGTTTCCAGCCGTGACGGATTTTTGTAGGCGAATGCGGGCATCAAGAAGCGAGTCCCAGAGTGTCTGGACTCAAGATATAGATTAAAGACACTATGCCCGAGGAAATTGACTTGCAATCTGTCTCGAAATGGCTTTCCCCTTTTTACGGTCTTCTTCTCGGGTTTTTCGGAGACTCGAAGACAAGTCACTATTTTGTTTGGATGCGCTGGGACGCTCCGTTGATGTATCATTGGTGACCCGTGTGTCCACTTCGCGCCCCGCTTCAGTCTCATGATCAAAGGTACGTGTCTCCAGGTGCGTCTCCGAAATATGACTGCCCGACTCTGCATCCTCACTGGCAGAGTCGCTCTCGCTGTGGTCGGACTCGTGGAGAATCAGCTTTCTTGAGGTTTTGGCACCGTCATATTTCGGATCTGAGAGACTCTCGTGGAGCTTGCGCAGGGATGAAGGACTGGTTCGCTGGGTTCAGCTTGTGATTCATGTGCCGGTGTCATATCGACGTACCCAACATCAAAGTAATGTGCTCGAGCGGCGTTTTTATCTGCTACAGTGTCAAGATCAGGACCAGGCTTGACACCCGTGATCTGGATGTCCTCGGGGTCAAAGTCTGCATAAGGTCAGCTGAGAGTCGAAAAAAGTGGCGTTCTGACTTGCCCAATGGAGCGACGTCCTCGAGTTGGGCGATTTGCTGGGCGAGGGACAGACCTGGAAAGGTTGATGAGGTGTTCGCCATGGTGGTTGACGATGAAACTTACGTTCCATTCTGCACTGTCCCGGCGGCGGGGCTCACCGTGAACAGGTCCGTAGATTTCGCACCAGCCCTGTGCTGTTTACATAATTGTTACTAGATGTGCGAAATTATACGACAATATTCCCTCTTCCCTCTACCATCACCGTCCCCAGCGACACACGACCAAGTGGCCTGCAGCCACTGTTAAACGTTATTTGCAAACTAGACAAGTTTCAATCTGGATTCGAAACCATCTCCATGTTTTTTATCGTCAAAAAATGCACAGAAATCGTGTTTCAAGTGGGTGTCTAATTTTTTTGTACGGGCTCATTTTGGAAGTCGGCTGCTTCATCCTCTCCAACGCCGTCAGGCTTTTATCTGTCACGCGACAGCTCCATCGCACGTACCTTGTGTCACTGATTTTTTTACATGTAATATGATAGCCTGTATCTTGGCTAGCCATTGCTCCCTTTCCCATCCTTGCTTCTGTGATTCACCTCGAGGGCCCTTGACGACTCTCATAAATCTACTTTGACGTCTTCCCCTGTCCCTCATACGTACGCTTGCATACTCACTCTCCATACCTACGCAGGCTATTCAAAAAATTCCCCCTCAGTGATGCCACGTTCCCCCAACCGTACCGTCGCCGCCGCCGTAAATCCTCTCTCGCTAGACGACGACGAAGACAACGACATATGTCCCGTGTGCGATGGCGATTGCACTTGCAACAACAGACCTCGACCTCCCCTCCCCCCAAGTGTGAGCCATGGAAGTGCGCGCTTTGTAGCTACACCGACCGCATCAACGGTTTCCTCCGTGCACGCTCTCGGAGCACAGCCCCTCAAAATCAAGCTTATCGTCCCACCCAGTATTCAAAACAAGGCGCGCTCTGTAGGATGCGCGCCAAAGAAACCTTGCGTGGAATTTTCTTCCGCAGCGTCCAGCGAAGTTGTTGGAAGCAGCTCCGTATCATCTCATCTCACCAACACCTCTTCCACCGCTGGCCATGGTCAGCACATTTCATCAGACGCCATAGGGCCAATACGCAGGGGTCGTCCTCCCAAGGCGGTCGCGATTGCGCGCAACGGGATCACAAACGCGGCTTCCGACCGGCAAATTCGCGGCAACGAGGTCAACACGTTGCCACAAGCACAATCTCATCTGTCATCGCATACTCATACTCAGCGATCGATTGTATCACGGGCTACACGCCCACAAATCGTGACCTCGAAATCAAATTCAGCTGCCTCAAGGCAAACCTCAAAATCCCAGGCCAAAGGCACGACCGCAAAGAGAGCGGCTTCCTCGAGGAAGAAGCAGGACTCTTTCAGCGACCTTACCGATTCTGACCTTCAGCCAAGCGTCGATACGTTCTGCGGCGACGATGGCGACGATGGGTCTTCGGAACGCTTCCCCACCTTTGTCTCGGCTGATGGACTGACATCAGAGGCCTCCGACTCCTCCGACTCTGAGTCTGACTCCGATACGTCGGGTTTCGGCTCCGACTCCTCGCTAGCAGCAGAGGAGGAAAATTACATCGTCGCGGAACAAAGGCGTCACGAAAAGGCTCGCATTCGTCGCGAGTTGCTAGGAGACGATGTTCCCAAGCACAAAGATACAAACAACAGTTGGGTCATCCGTCCTCGAAAGAAAAGTGTTGGTCTCAGTGATGTGGATATGGAGGGCGACACCGACGATCTGACGGAAGAGGACGAAGATGAAGACGAGGAAATGGAGGAGGACGAGGAAGATGACGAAACGGATGGTCAGGCTTCAAGGGTGTACACCGGCCTCGCGACCGGGTGGTCGGATGACGAACAATCCAGTTTCGATGCCGATCTGTTCTTCGACAATCTCACGGATACGTCGTCTGACGATGGCTCATCCGATACTGATGGTAGTCACCTTCATGATTCTGCTACCGACCCTTTGGCCAACAGCGTCACCAGCTTACGGAGTGTGGACTTCGAAGTCACGGAAGCGTGGGACGGACAGGTCGTTTTCACAAATGGTTCAAACGACGGCCATGGCGTCCTCGATCTCGCATTTGAGGCTAATGCAGCTCAATTACTTGCATCGGATAGCGCTTCAATCAGCCATGAAAGCGACGTTGAAATGCGTACCAGTGACGGTGCAGAGGGTAACTTCGACGACGGTGACTCCGAGCTCGGAGCAAGTGACGGGGACACTACGGAGGAGGAACTTGTCGATGAGCAGGGACTTCCCACCTCCCGTGCGATGAGACTTTTTCGGTGGCCGACCAGCGTCTCGTCTATCAACCCTATGTCAACGGTCAGCCCTAACGTCTCGCCCGCTCCGTTCTCTAGGCGCCACCCACCGTCCACCCTGCTAGAATCACCCTGTCCTGCTGATATTCTGGCCGGTAAAATTTTCTGGGAAGACACAGAGCAGTCGCAACAAGATGGTGCGGAGGGTAGCCCTGAGGAAAGTCCCCGCCCTATTACCAGCGCTGGGATGCCTATCATGGGCCAGTTTAGCCTGGAAGGCAACATACCGCAGAAGACTACCGTCCTTACCGGTGTGAACAAGGATGTGCCGTCTCCATATCCTCGCCTCGGCCACCGGCGAAGAAGGTTTTCCAGCAGTGCTGGAAGCTTCAGCAGTGTATGTGTCTTACGTTGGGTCGTGTGTTCCAGTCTCAACTGAAATTACTCAGATGGATCTCCGCGGCCGCACGGCAAGGTTATCCATCTATTCTTCGTTGCCTCCGCCTTCCGATGAGCCATCATCCGAAGCCCCACCGGACACTGGTCTTGGTGAACCGATCAAACTGGATGACGTCCTTGACTCTACGTTCCTCGATTCCGAACCTGAGACGCAGATGCAGACTATCCCTGACAGTGAAGGCGAGCAGAAACTCGTCCAGAGCTTGAGTCGCTGGGACCGCGTGCCTGTTGGTGCCTTCCGTCTTACTAGAGAATCCGTGGCGTCTACCTCCGATGTTCCTAACTCGCCAGGCTGGACCTCAGAACCCGCTAAGTCCTCTGTCCGCGACGCGTGTTCGTACGGGAACGCACTGAAAAGCAGTCCCCTCCATACGATGCTCTGGCACGACAAGAGCGCTGTCAAGGAGAAGCCGCGCAAATCAAGGGGAGTAACTATTTCACCTGTGTTGCTCCCTGTCCGCGATGGCGCACGTACACCTACCCATGTTCCGTATCATTATGAACTCCATTCCAACCATCGCCAACAACATACACCCCACAAAACCCGAAAAGAGTCTCGCAGGGAGATGAAGATGATGAAGCGCAAGACTCATGCACCTCCTTACAAGCACTACGATCAGCACCAGCCACACCATCGTCGAAATCACCACCCGAACATGAAATCTCGGGGCAATGCATCAGTGCAACGCACGTTTTTTAGCTCACCTACTTCCGCTCCGGCGTTGAACATATGAAATTCACTCCCAAGTTGTATTTTTTTGTCACCCATGCTACGTTCATGATCGACCTCACTCCAATTCCACCCACTAACAGCATTTTCATAGTCTGTGCGTGTTTCATTTTCTTTGTATCTTCGGGGTATCGCGCATATATCCGTGCATCATTCGACGTACACCTTCTGTTAAGGCCAAAAAATCTTTGATCCCCTCCCCGAACTGTGCACTAGGGTCGTTGTACTAAATTCTTAAAGTGCACCTGACCTAGTCTTACTGCTGTATTGTTGGCGAATGAAAGGTGTATATTGACCGTATTTCCAGGAATTCGGGTTCCATAGTTCGCCGCAGCACCATAAAATACAATGAACAACAGACAGACGTGGTGACTTGAGTGTAATAGCGAACACGTGATACGAGACTCATCGCCGTTGTGGACATAATAAATTCGTTCATCCATTCTCTATTGTGGTCATCCAAATCGCTCCGAGTTTTGATGGAGAGCCCCGACGTCGTTGATACGTCTGATGTCGACGAGCGTGAAGTTTTTGCTCTCTCCCCAGACACGGACCACTGGGCCAGCTCAGCCTTTACACCAATCAAGAGCGTTTGCGCGGATGTTCTCGCGTCTCCACAAAGTGCTATCACAGAAAAAGACCATCAGCGATGTCCCGATTCTTTTTTGACATTGGTAACACGCCACGACCGGCTCAGTGACCATGAAGTGGAGAATGCATCACCTCGGAAACGTATCAAGGTATGATAAGTTTCGTTGTCTCCATCCGACATTGATATCCTCTCGAAGATAGCTCACAATACGGGCTCAGTCTCACCTGCCTTCGCTTACTCTGCCATTGCTGGGGCCTCTTTGCTGAGCGACGGATCTCCGAAGGTGGATCCCATAGAGCAGATTTTGCCCTCAATTTCGGAACACTCTCCGGAACATGTGCTCATGCAAGAGGAAGAACAGCCATCAGTGTCGTCTCCGTCTCACGATGTTTCGTCTCGCTCGGATTGGCATTCCCTATTCTCTTCCCCAAGCCAACCCTCGGTGGAACCCAATTCCCCTGACACCACCAGCCGAGCTCGGCCGCAGAGGGTGGAGTCGCCTTCGACGTCCCAGCCACCTTCATATCCCCCCTCACGTTCGCTTTCTAGTTCCACCGATCGTCACTCTCTGCTCTCGTCTCCTTGCCACCGTCCTACAACCCCTCCTCAAACCTCACAGTGTTCACATGATCGATCGAGTTCTGGTGCAAGACGGAAGCGGCACTCCGTGGCTTCGTCACCTTTAACACCGGTTTCATCTCCGGCTCGTCTTGTGCAGACAGCCTCACAATCACCAGATCCACTCCAGCTTCTCTCACCTCGGCGTCCTCCGGCTCCACATTCCCTTGCATCGCGGTCGAATCTCCCTGTCCATTCACCTCCCGTGGAGATCTCAGAGGATCCACAGCAATTGAGCCGCTATTCGTTGCGTCGTCGAGAAGCTCGACAGTTGAATCCATACGCCTATGACAAGTTGTTGTACAAACAACAGCTAAAGTACCACCCTGATGCTATCGTTAAATTCCGAAGTCCTCAGCGTCGCCCCGGTTCCGGCGGGGTAGGTGACGATGGCACACAAGATGAATTTGTATTTCCCCTTGATATTCCGGGCGAAGATGGTGACTATGTGGATGTAGAAGGCGAAAGTGGCAGGAGAAACAGAAAGAGGGTGCAGGGGTTTGACAGGGACAGTGAATCAAGGGAACATGGCCAAGGGCTGGAGGTAACACGGATGGACGAGGGTTGGTTACCTGAAGCCTTGAAGGGGCTATCAAGCAGTGATGAGGATGACAACGAGATCCGCAAACTAGCGAGGAGGGTCCGCAGGGAACGGGGGAAAGCAGAGGCATTAGCCAGAGCTGAAGCTAGGAGAGCTGTCGAAGAGGCTCGCCAGGCAGAGATGGAGACCAAGAGAGCGGCGAAGAGGAGACCCAAACCTTTTCCGGTTCACGAGGATGCTGACCATGCATCCACACGTTTTCCAGGTCGCGTTCCTTCTCCTGTAAGCCTTCTTATGCAGCACTTCGTTGTCTGCCTAAAGTCGGGGTGTTGTTAAACAGGAACCGTCGCCTTCCCAATCCCTATTCTCCCGAGCGCACTCGGAGCCCGCGATGACTTCATATCCCCCATTACCCGCAAGATCACCTTTCAGACCCCCCGCGCCGTCTCGGGTGTCGTCCCTTTCCCCACCTTCTAGTTCGAAACCTCTCCGATCACCTGATTTCAGTGTTTATCTGCAACAAGAAGACTCGTACCGATTTGATGACTATGAACCGCTGTTCCCGCGGAATGTCTCACCGGTCGATCACTCTATTACTTATTCTGTCCCACCAAGTCCTTCTGGACCACCAACGACATCTGGTGCCAGTGCCCTGCATTCGAATAGCTCAGAAATGGAGTCGGACTCGGACCAGCCGTCCACCTTCGAGATGAGTTCCAAGGACAGGAAACGACTTCGCGCGCTGAAGCGTATGATGCCAGCTGCAATGATCGCACGACAACCCGGGACCACCAAGACTGCGCACCCCCCACCTCTGCGTGCTAGGGTCGTAGTAGAATCGTCAGGGAGTGAGGCAGAGGAAGTCAGAGTGATTCCCGGGCTTGCAAGGGTTCGAAAGGGAAGGTATAGGGATGTGGAAGTCAGAGGAGATCCAGAAAGTTCGGACGTGGAACATCCCACGCAGGTGTACGATGACGATGGGAAGGAGGATGCTGGCCTCGGTGCGATGGAAATGCTTTCTGACGGGCAACCAGCCGTTAGGGTAAGGCGGACACGACACCCTTCGCCGGGGCTCGGACACGAGGACGACGTGATTTCGCTCAGCGACAGTTCTACGCCAGGATCTTCTTCGGAAGACTCGGGAGGCAGTGGCAGCGATGATGAGAAAGCTCACCAATCGCTCTTCGACCGTCCCGCGAGAGGACCAGCGCGCGAAAGAAGCCTGATTGACTGGATGTTGAGTCGGACGAGAGATTCTAGCAAGCCGAAGTCCAAGTTTAAACATCCGGCGAGGTCGCGGAAGTCCCGTGGATCTGGAGCACCAAGGTTGAATATTGTTACAAGTGGCGCAAGACGTTACGGCGAACACCATCAGACTCTCTTGCCTTTCGTTAGGGCTAATACGAGTTCGAACACGACCCCATTGACTAAGCGTAACTCGGAGCATCAGGATCGGATTGTACAGCTGGACCAAGACGCAGACGGGGATGCCAAGAAACGGAAAAAGAAATGGAAACGACAGTCCAGAACCAATCAGGGGCCAGTTTACTACGTTCATCATGATGCAACACGGATCACGTCGAAGCATCGCGAGGGCAAGTCAAGGCGAGGCAGGACTGCGCTTGTAATCGAGGACGACGACGACGAATTTAGGCAGGCCCTGGATCCGGGATGGAGGGCTGAAGTAAAGAGGTGGAACAAACCTGTCTCTCCTGCTCGCCAGCCCGCTACAAATCCGGCGTCACGTCCCCCGGCCGCTCCTCGATCTCGCCTATACCGTCGAACGTCTCCCCGACCACAGAAAGAAATACCGCTTCCGTTTTACTTCCAACGCGAAGATGAGTCTTTTGCACCAGTTCACCGTCATATTGTCATCGATATCAACATTACTCCCCTTCCTTCCGGGGTCAAGTTCGGAAAATCATCGTACATTGAAAAGGGCCTCCTTCATCAACTCATTTCAGTCACCTCAGGGAATTCGGAAGTTGCACCACCGATGTCCAGCAATATGCAGGGACTCGAGATTGGACCCACTACGTCCGCTGCGGTCTTCAGTGCACTGCTTGGTCCACTGTGCGATCGCCTCGCTAGTGCGTTGCGCGATTTTAGGGTCGATGACACGGACACGATGAAGGAGTGGGAGTCCATGACACGCGCTTCGAGTCAGCTTCTTTCGTGGCTCGCGGTTCATGCAGAAGACCAAGAATTTGTCGTTCTGGAGGTGGCACTACGAGAATACTCGGATGGGTTGCTGCTCGTCCTGGAGTCGCTTGAGACAAGCATCTTTTCATTGACTGCGCATTGGTTCGTTGTAGAACTTTCCGCCCGCCTTGCGACCGGTATCAAGCACAGGCGAGGGTCAGTGGAGAATGGGCCCCTCATTCAGTCAGCGAAACAACTTATACAACGTTTGCTGGGCGTCGACTTACAGCCGGCTTTCGCTACTTTTCATGCAGCAGGAAGCGACGTGGATGTTACTTCATTGCCTCATCGAGCCGCTGAGTTGTGGGTATGCCTCATACACCTACTTCCGAGCTTCGAAATCTCTCCTGAGGCAGCACCTGGTCACCCGCTCTGGCACCTGCTCGCCGACCTGCTCGCCGAATCTTCCCCCACTGGGGCAGAAGTAAGCGAAGATATGTGGCGCACAATCTTTAGCCTGTGCGCTATCTCCCAATTCTCTGTTCACGGTCTGTCGACCTCCGCTTTCCGGCTTCCGGCATCTTGGGAGCTTGTGGCTGCTGCTCTCAGGAAGATTGTATTGACCACCAATCCCGAGAAGGATCGTCAACTCACACAACGCGCCTTGAAGAAACGAGATGACTACGTATCATGCGTTGTCTTGAGGTGTTTTCTGTTGTGGAGCCAATGGAAATGGCGTCTCGACGATGGGATCGTTATGTTCAAGTCTCTTCAAGAGATCTTCCGATCTCGCAACTTTGCCAATCTCCTCAATGAACGCTCGGCTCCCATGGGCTTTCTCGAGAACAGTGATCTGGAACTGCTATCCAAGCGGGACCCACACGACTCCGTTTTTGAGGTATTCCTGAAGATGGTGGTTCAGGCTGTTTACCTGCTGAATGCGAATGTCGAGCTGAACCCAAAACAACGCTCAGCGCATATCAAGAAACTCCTTCAAATGGCCGTCCCCGTCAGTCCTGTTCCCTTCTCCCGTTCCGCCCCTCCCTCCGCACACTCCCTCTCCATGCTTGTCAACCGTTTTAGTGCGATGGCGGTCGCTGTGCATCTCGATCATACGTCTTCCAACGTGAAGTTCCGTATCGGCCAGGCGAGGCGATGTGTGAACTTTAGAGATGCGGATGATCACTCGAGAGTGGCGTGTGTATACGGGATGATGAATTTCGCAATGATTGTCAGGCATCACAGGATTGTTGGAGGGTTAAAAGAAGTGCTGGGATGGTTGCGGGAGATGGCAGATGTGCTCATGGATGAGTATAAGGAGGGAGAAGCGGGTGCCGTCGGGAAAAAGTCCACCACTACCTTGATCCAGCTGTTGATTGGGTCGGTGAGGCGTGTGATTGAGACACAGTCGTTGGACAAAGGACAGAGTCGTGCGGAGTACCCCGACCCCGCACTTTTGGACGGTCGTGAGTGTTCTTTCGTTCGCTCCTTTCGTAGCTAACGTCGGGTTAGCCTGGGTCACTAGGGTGTTCAACCCCCGAACTGACCTAGTGACGATTCAACAAACAGGAGTCGAGATCCGGATGCTCGTACAGTCCTTTCTCGATGCTCGGCTCAAAGCACTGCCAGATATTCAACCACCGCCACCCCCTGTCGTCCACAGCGCCGAGAGTCAAGAGAGCCAGGATGAATATGACAAGCTGTTTTTGGATCTAAACGACGAAGAGCTCCTGGCCGCGCTAGGTGAGGAGGCCGAAGCTTCTGCTGTCGCTGACCTCAAGTCAAAAGAGGACGCTCTGTGCAAGGTCGGCTTCACTTCAGTCTGATGCTTGTGACATTACTTTACAACATCATCTAGGTTCTCGATAAATCCATCACTCCTGCCGTGTATCGCCTCGTCTGTAAACATTTTGGTGAAAGCGAACATGCGATTAATGATCCAACGAGTACTAGGGCTGCTGACGAGTGGGTAGATTGTTGGGTCGGCTGCGCGAATGTTCTCGTCCAGAACAACTACAAGGTAGGGGCCTTGTTACCGGTGCTCACAACACGATTCATCACAGTGTCTGTTAGGACTGGGGATTATACATGAAGCTCGGTCAGCAATCTTGGGAAAAAATTATCGACGACTCCTGGCGCCGCCGAGTTGGGCTGCGTTTCAACCTCACGCTTCTTCGTCTTGACCCGGGGGCGTACAACGTGAGACAAGAGAGTAGATGCTTCTATTCGACACTCTTGACTGATAGGGCTCCGACAGAAAACAAAAGATGACTTCATCGCTGTGCTGCTGGTAGCCACTCTGTCACGCAAGACGACGATAGAACACGAGTTCATAAGTGTGGTACTATCACTGGATGGGTTACAACACCCCCTTCTTCGCGCCGCTTCACTCGATCCTATGCCCGGGACGAGGAAATACGAAGTCAGTGCGGTCAACTATGAGGTTGTTCGGGGAGAGTTGATCGAAAGTCAGTCGGCCATCGTTTCTAGTGACTGTTATCATGACCATTGTTGCAGCTGTTTTCGCGAACACCGCTGGAAGTCTTCGTGCCAGGGTAGATGCTGAGAGCCAGGCATACACCGAGTTGGTGGTCATGATGCTGTCGACGATGCGCGACATCTACCAGGTGGTTGTCCATTCGTTTCTCTCTGTTTCGAACGCTCTGACATGTACCTGGAGTCGGTCGAGGAGAAGGCAGAATATGGCGAGTTTTGTCGGAGAGTGTTTGATATGCTTCTGAGCCATCCTGAGCTCGTCTCACACCCGAGGATGTCAGATGCGCTTGGGTGGGGCAGGAGAGAATGCAATGTGTAGAGTACAATGTGTCTGTATGTATGGGGTTAGGGTTACGTCTTAGGTAATCTACTCGGGCTCGATGCCCATGCTCCAACTTGCTCGTCCGAGGATCTCTCACTGGGATTTCTTTCCGTGCAGCCATGGCGGGGCTCATTTCTCCAAAACCGCTCTCGTATTTGCAGCACACCGCCCAGTTCAATCCATACCAACAACAGCGCCTCGCTGGCTCTGCCCTTTCCGGCTATTCCGAGACCCCCTCGCTCGGTCTCCAGCCCCACCAGCAACACATTATCGGCATCCACGAGGAGAACAAAATTTATGCTCTGGTCGTCGACCTGATGGACCCTAATACAAGGGAGGGTGCCCTCCTGGAGCTCAGCAAGAAGAGAGAGCAGTACGACGATCTCGCGCTTGTCCTCTGGCACTCTTTCGGTACGCGTCATGCCGCTCCGCATCTGACACCCTTCAATCCCTTTCTGACGAGACCCAATTTGCACGGTGTAGGCATTATGCCCGCCCTTCTCCAGGAGATCGTCTCCGTCTACCCCCTCCTGTCCCCACCCAATCTCACCGCACATGTTTCAAACCGCGTGTGCAATGCCCTCGCACTCTTGCAATGCGTCGCCTCTCACTCGGAAACACGTCAGCTCTTCCTTAATGGTATGTCGCTCCACGCGTGTTGTTCCCGAGTGACGACCTAGATGCTGGCTAGCTCATATCCCCCTCTTTCTTTATCCCTTCCTCAACACGACTTCGAAAACCCGGCCCTTCGAGTACCTTCGTCTTACTTCACTCGGCGTCATTGGTGCTCTCGTCAAGGTATTCACGCTGCTACCTACCTGCATCGTCAACTAATGCCCAAACCCAGCAAAACGACAACAACACCGTCATTCATTTTCTACTTTCCACCGAAATAATACCCCTTTGCCTGCGTATCATGGAGACCGGTTCGGAGCTCTCAAAAACCGTTGCGATTTTCATTGTGCAGAAGATTCTTTTGGATGAAACCGGTCTGACTTATATATGCCATACCTACGAGCGCTTCTACGCCGTCGGCACCGTCCTTAGCAACATGGTGAACCAGCTGGTGGAAACTCAAGCTGTTAGACTGCTCAAGCATGTTGTGCGCTGCTACCTGAGGTTGAGCGACAATATGAGGTATGTTCGCACGCTGCGCGGCCCGCGTGACATGGGCTGATGTGAACTCCAGAGCGAGGGAAGCGCTGCGGGCGTGTCTTCCTGAGCCCCTCCGTGACCAAACTTTCAGCGTTCTTCTCAAGGTCTGTAATCATTTTCCCGTACTGTTGACCTACTCATCGCTTTTGCAGGGCGATATGGTCACGAAGCGGTGCTTGACTACTCTTCTCAATAACCTCAATGAACAGTGACGCAGGAATCCACCGGGAGCTGCGTGGACGTTCACAGCATAATTTCGCGTCTTCACCGTCACGTTTTGAAAATGGCTTGCACAGGTGGTAAACTTGGACAATCTGGATAAATTCGACCAACTTGCACTTATATTTGCACCCCCGTCAGACACGTACAATGTACCACCATTTTCTAACTAAACGCTCTCACTAATGTGAATATCCGGGGTAGAAGATTGTTGTACTGTAGGATCAAAGAATTCATTCCCATTACACTTGGCGAATAGCAGTCGTTTTATTTAGTGCACGTGGGAGCGAACACATTTACGCTAATTAGATAAGCTCAGGTTGATGGCACCTCACCTGGTCAGAAAACAAATATCACGCCTTTGACCACTTCCTTTCATCACATCTTCCACAATCTAACTTATGTTTGACGCCTTTCACGAATTCTTTGCGGGGATTCCTCCCACCGCCTATTCAACATGCACGGCCTTCGTCGATGGAGAGAACATATGCCTTCCCCCTCTCAAGGTCCCCTTCTACTTTACCATGCGCCAGAATCTCTTCGACAGTGTCCCGGACAATATCGTCGCACTCGCAGCACCCGTCGTGGCCTACTGGTCAATGTCTCTTTTCTTCCACTACCTGGACATGTCAAATTGGACATGGTTGGACAGGTACCGAATCCACGAGTCAGACGAGGTCAAGTCCCGTAATCGTGCTACCCGCTCACAAGTGTTCTGGGCCGTCGTCCTCCAACACACATTGCAGACCTTGCTTGGCTACTATTGGTTGTCACAACCTCCCAAGATATCTCCCTCAGAGTGTATGATGGAAATGGAGGCCGTCGGGAGGACATTGGTGCGTCTCGTTAGGTGGGTAGTTGGCCCAGTTGCAGGGAACTACTTTTTGGAGCTTCGAGGTGCCGACATCACATATTGGCTATACTGGTGGGGTATTCCCGCCGCACAACTCCTCTTCTCCTTGTGAGTCCACTCTCCTTTCTCCGAGTTGCGTTCTTATCTCAATTGGACTTCGATAGATTTATTGTCGACACTTGGCAATATTTCCTTCACCGTTGGATGCACTCGAACAAATTCCTCTACAGGCACTTCCATTCTGTGCACCACCGGCTCTATGTACCCTACGCGTTCGGTGCACTATACAATCACCCTCTCGAGGGATTTTTGCTCGACAGTGTTGGTGCCGTGGTGGCAGAGACTGTTGCCAACCTCTCCACCCGGCAAACCATTTTCTTGTTTGCGTTCAGTACCATGAAAACGGTCGATGACCACTGCGGTTATAGTTTCCCCTTCGACCCATTCCAGATGCTCACTGGTAACAATTCTGATTACCATGACATTCATCACCAAGTTTGTAAACTTTCCGACACTGCTTTCACGACGCTCACTGTCATTCGTCCCAATTTTAGGTTATCGGAATCAAGTCCAATTTCTCACAACCTTTCTTCGTTCACTGGGACGCAATCCTGGGAACTCGCATGACGAGGAAAGACATTGAGGAGCGTAAACGGAAGCTCAAGACAATATAGCGCGGGGTGAATGTCACCCCCGCTCATCTCGTTCCTTGTTATACAGTTCGCTTTTTATGTAGATCTTTTCCCTCTTGTCAGCTACGCTCTATTTCGAGTTCTTATTTTTCCATAGTCTCCTGTTGTAATTATTTAGTGAGTTGCTTAATGATGTGATGAACCCTACGATTAGAGATAGCGAGTACTAGTGTCTGACGGTGCAGAAAGATGGATCATCACAACCAAAATGGTAGAGTGCGTTTGACCGAGTGATCACCGAATTCGAGTGCCAGTGGTACAGAAGACAGGGGCTGTCCAGGGACGGAAGATATTATCTAGCAAACCAAGAGAGCGAACGACGTATCGGATCCATTTGCTGTATACTACCCATCAATTCTCTTCCATGTCCCATGATCAGTTCTTCCCTCCCATCGGGCAGCTCGCGAAACAGGCAGACGATCTGCCGGAAGAACTCATCGCCTCCGATGGTGGCGTCCAAGAGGACAGACCTCTGGAAGAGATCGAGTCCCTCTGCATGCGATGCGGAGAACAGGTGAGCTCCCTGGGCCGCCTCCTCCCTGGCCAGATCTCTCGTGTGTACGTCTGCTCATCTTCCGCTGACTGTAGGGAACGACCCGCATGATGCTCACGTCCATTCCGTACTTTCGCGAAGTCATCGTGATGAGCTTCCGGTGCGAACACTGTGGCACGACGAACAATGAGATACATTCTGCTGGTACCATCCGAGGTGCGCTGTTTTTTAACTTTCTGACATTTGGGACAACGTGGGACGTCCTTCTGATGAACTTGGGCCAATGATTGAAAGAACGTGGTGTGACTTATACCCTCAAGGTGCTTCACCGAGGCGACCTCGATCGTCAGATCGTTCGCTCGCAAGCGTGCGAGATCTCTATCCCTGAGTTCGAGCTGACGCTTCCACCGAATGAGAGAGGACGACTCACGACCGTCGAGGGTCTCTTGCGCGACATCGTAGCTGACCTCAGTGCCGACCAACCTCTCAGACGAATACAGAACGAGGCCGCTTACGCTAGGATCCAGGAAATCATCGATGGACTCAAGGAGGTTATAGATGACGATGAGGAGGACGAAGAAGATGTCGAATCCGACAAGCCCGTCGTTGAGAAGCTCAAATCAGATCCGGTCAAAAAGACGATTACGACCACACTGGACGATCCGTCTGGGAATTCGTTCCTGGAGTTTGTCGGGAGCATGGCTGATCCCAAGTGGAGTCTCAAGACCTACACTAGAACCGTTCAGCAAGCAGCTAGTTTAGGACTGGCTGTTCCAACAGAAGAAGAAACGAAAGATGCATCGGAGGAGGACGCGGGGGATCAGAAAGGAGCTGAGGGAGAAGGAGAAAGTCTTGACGGGAAGAACGACGAGATCTTTGAGTTCCCGGGGGTTTGCCCGCGCTGTGGGCGCGCACTAGTGACTCGAATGAAGAAAGTATCTATTCCCTACTTCAAGGTAAGTGATTTTCGGTTTGATAATTTGTAAGAACTAGTGAATATTGTTTCAAGGAAACGCTGATTATGTCGACGAATTGCGAGAGCTGTGGGTACCGAGATAATGAAGTCAAGGCTGGCTCGGCAATCTCGGAGAAGGGAAAGAAGATCACCTTGAAAGTGGTTGACCAGGAGGATCTGAGAAGAGATATTCTGAAGGTTGGCAGTAACTTGTCACCTCCACTGGTGTGAAGTGATAACTGTAACCTTTCTAGAGTGAAACCGGCGGGTTGATAATACCGGAAATAGACCTTGTCCTCCAGCATGGAACGCTAGGGGGGCGATTCACGACCCTGGAAGGGATCTTGGACCAGATCTACGGAGAGCTCTCCAACAAGATGCTTGTGACAGGTGACTCGAGTACGATCGGGGACAATGACCGCGAAGAGTTCCAAAAATTCTTAGTGGATCTGAACGCAGTTGAGTAATTTACAATCATCAGAGTGTTCCATGTCATATTCATCCCGAACGGCCAGATCAAGCAGGTCGAACGAGAGTTCACCATCATCCTGGATGACCCTCTGGCGAATTCATATGTACAGAACATATATGCACCAGACCCCGACCCAAACATGACGATCGAGACCTATGAGAGGAGTTGGGAGCAAAACGAAGAGCTGGGCCTGAATGATATGAAAGTCGAATCCTACAGTGGAGACAATCCAGTGGAAGGGAATGGCAGTGATCCAGGAGACAGGTCGTAATTAGACGTCGTTTTAGTACTAGGGCTGCATGCCCGGCAACTGTCTTCATCCGCGATCTTAACCTTCTTAGGGCAGAGCTGCCAATCTCCGACGCTTTTACCCTCGGCCTGTCAGCAATTTCGGATGAGCGTGAGTTCATCCAATGGGGAGATATAACATGTTGGAAGCCAAAACCCACGTCATATGCACAATAATACTCCGCCGGAGAGTGAGGTTGAGCGTAGCTTGTATCGACAACGGGGTCAGCCTCGGTTCGCAATCCACGTGTTCCAAATCACACTCACTCGCACTGCGTGACGCATCCAGGGGTTCCTACGACTCCGCGGTAACAGACCGAGTAGGGTTTCAAGTGATAATCTTCGATCCTTCCAACGCATTTAGCGCACCGTACTGCTGCACCGTACGCAGCACATGCGAGAACGGCGACGACGCGAAGAAGCATCGAGTGAGAGTGGTGCGAATGGTGCGAGTGTGAAGGGGAACGACTGCTGAGAGAGCAAGCGGTGTGTGCAACGTGGGCTTTTATTCTGTTTCGTCGTCACCTTTGGCGACCGCACAAGGTTAGAATCCGCCATCGAAGGACCTTGGAGAGTTGCAGTGGAGCAGCGGTGCGTGATCCAAAGGCGGATAGAGAGGAGTACTAGATGTTATTGCAGGCACGTTTACTGCCAAAGCGATATTCGCCGCTGTTCGAGAAGGAGCGACTGCAGTTCTTCGGTCCCTGGGTTGCCGCGCTGTTTTATTTTAAGGAGATCCATAACCCGGTGAGTGCATGAATTACTAGACTAGTCCTGGCATACCAGCGCGGAAATTCAACGAGATGCAAGAACCTGGATCCTGTCTGGATGTGAAGAATAGTATTTGGCAGAACCCTGCAGAGAAAAAAGTAATAATGCAATGAATGGATACATGGATGATTGGATCGAAGGAGTTGGAACTTAGTTGTACCATACGGTCACGTGATCTCTCATATCATCGTCAATTTTGGAGGGAACAGTCAAAGTGAAAAGAGGGCCGGCGCGACCTCGTAACATCCAGCATGCAGAGCGACGACGTGATATGGTCCGTGATAAACACCCAGTTCTGCTCGTACAAAGTAAAGTCCGTTCGCTTCCTGATCGCACCCCCGTATCCAAGCCTTGACCGTTCACCGCTCCTTCAGAACTGCCACACAGAATTTCTGTCGCAACGAGTACAACGTCACCGGATTCTGCAGCAGACAGTCATGTCCACTCGCAAACTCGCGATACGCAACTGTACGTGAACACGAAGGTGCGTGGTCTGCTGTCGTCCTGCCTCGCGTGTCATCGGTATCGATTGGCGTCGCGGCCTATTCCTAGGTGTATTATACCTCTACGTCAAGACGATCGAACGCGCGCATACACCCGCCAAGATGTGGGAGAAGATCCCGCTTTCTAAAAATTACTCGAAAGCACTCGAGCAGGTGAGCTAGCACCTAGTTACACAGGCACGCCATCGAATCCAACACACTGATGACAACTCCAGATCGACAAGGAACTCCTGTACTGGCCAAATTTTACAATTCACAAATGTAAGCAACGTGTGACCAAGATCACACAATACCTCATTAAAATGAGGCGTATAAAGCTGCGGCAAGAGTTCGTTTCTTTTGACCTCAGCATCTTGGACTGTCATTGATGATATATCGACGTAGGCCAAAGCTCGTTGGGGTGAAGAAGAAACTTGACCGCAGAGAAGCAACGCGCGAGCGCAAAGCTCTCTCCGCTGCACATCTTGAAAAATCGATCGAGAAGGAGCTTATCGAACGACTGAAATCAAAGGCGTATGGTGATGCACCACTCAACGTGAACGAGAGTGTCTGGCAGGCTATATTAGACCGAGAGAAAGCAGGGAATGAGAAGGAAGTGGAGGGGCAGAACTTGGGCATGGTGGATGATGAGACAGATGGGGAGGACGAAGGCGAGGAGTTGGAGGAGGAGTTCGAAGGCGAATTCGTCAGTGATATGAGTGGAGACGAAGCCGGATTGAGCAACTTGAGCGACCTGGAGGATATAGCGGTGAGTCCTTACACTCTGGATTAACTCGTCTTCATCTCTGACGTCCCACAGGACGAGGGGCCATCCGAGGAGGAGGATAGCGAAAGCTCGGATGAGGATGAGGATGCTACAAAAGATCACTCGCATTCAAAGTCAAAAGTCGTATTAGGCAAGCGAAAAGCAAAAGCACCAACAAAAACACTTCCTCGGAAGAAATCAGAGAAGCCAAGAAGTGCGTGGTTTCTACCTTTCGTTTACTTCCCTGGTCACTGAGCCGCCTCGCAGATGGACCGAGGGTGGAGGTCGAGTACGAGTACGAGCTAGAGAGCGTACCTATCACCCGATCTTCACTTTCAAATTGGTAGCTTTTTTTTTCGTGTCCTCCTCGCTCCAGATTGGCCGCCGGATTTTCCCGATTGAATATTCACTGCGAGCAAGTATTCTTTCACCCGTGCCAGGATTGGAGACCAGCACATGATACCTCAGCCAGCGGCAGGACAGAAGCTTGGCGGAGTGTCACTGCGCGATATTCACTCGAAGTCCTCTAGAGGGAACACTGCCATGTGAGTAACAACCTGAGTGAAAACGATCCCCTGTATGTACGTGTCTTCTCTCCGTTCTCGCTTCGTAGGCCTCGTGTCATATCTTTGTATCTGACACTACGCACTGTAAACCGCATCGGGTTTCCACAACTTTGAGCGAGTTCCTGGTGCTGGAGTGTTCCACGACATCCCGGATCGCCATGATTTCCAGTGTTGACAAGGGTACGCTGGCCGCCTTAGCCTGAACATGTCACGTATGCGCTCGACACAACGCGCCATGGGTGCACTCCGCGTGCAAGGGAACACCACACCTGTAGCCCAGGGCTAGTCACGCAAGCATTTCGTTCATTCCTAACAATCGCGCATGGATGGTCTGCATGGACATCGTCGCATGATTCACAAGTCACGGGTAGTCTGCGGATTTTGAGGTTCCAGAGGAATTATAAAACCTTTAATTTGTGGCCCTCAGATATTACAGAGACAAACGTGTTATTCGATCATGGCATTTTGCCCTCTACATACAACGCTACAACCTACCATCCAAAGAACAAGTCTGTTACCTGCCCAATCATGCCCTTACTGGGGCTTGGTCCCTGGGATGGTACCGTTGATATAGGTGTTATCTTTTGCGTAGAGGAGGCAGCGGCCGGCGCGTGTCCTTTGCGAAAAGCGGCGACAGATGGTGCAAGCTTAATCGGCGTGCCCACCACGGCTGCAGGGGACGGGCTATCGATAGTCATTGCAGATGGCTGTGAATGGTTTGGAGACAGTGTCGTCGACGTTGCAAGCTCGGGTACACGCAGAGACGATCCGAGATCTGCCGCTGCTGCTGCCGAGTCCTAAGAGAAGACGTTAGTTGAAGCCAGAATATCCAAAAAGCACTGAGAAAGGACGGGTAACATACAGCCCACTTGACACCGATCATCCAAGTCCCACCCAATACCTCGCCGTTCCTTCGAACGACACGTGCTGCTTCTCCAGGATCTCTAAACCCAATTCTGAAGCAATTGACGATCTCTGTGTTGGGTTCAGGTTCTGTGGCCGCTCCGAGCGATTTGAAGTACTCGACAGTCACGGAATACTTGTCAGGGGGGTACCCGAACACGATCACGTAGCTGATTGGGGTTGTGGAGGGTGATGCGTCTGTGCGGGATTGACGGGCTGGTGACGGGAAGGAAGGACCGTCCAGGGAGAATGCCTGATGAAAGCGCATGTTAGTCTCAAGCCATGAACGGTATAGTATCCTACGACATACTCTGGGTGGCGCCCTCTCCGACGCGCCAAAGGGTGACTCCCGAAACACGTCATTGATGGAAGTTGTGGGGGGTGCGTCCGTGTCTGCAAAGGCCTGACGCTGCCTGCATGAGTAAAAGGATCAACGATGGTTGACACGGGGGGAGGACAGGACCAACGTCGAAGAGCTTTCGAACATGGAGTCGGCCCCAAAGAGGGAGGCGCCACCGCGAGAAAGGGCAAGGTTCAATTTTGCTTTGGTTTGCACGGTGGGTATCTCGTCGGTATGCTGGGCGCTTTGGGGTGCGTGTACATTATGTTGTTGGGCAGACTGCGAGGAGAGTCGGTGAGGAGGAGGGGATGGGGGTGGAGTGACTGACCATCATGTACCCCGGCTGGTAGTGAGTTCTTGACTGGCCGAACGTGTCGGTCAGCGATGAACCAAGACCGGGATGGGCTGAGGTACTTGAACTACCCCAGGGATTTGTGCTTTGGGCATGCGGAACGTTGGAGTTCATCACGGTCGTATTCAAAGAAGACTATACTTGCTCTTTTCGCACGGTATTTATTGAACCACAGACAAAGGTCGTCTACTGACACGTCCTCCAACAGAGTCGGCCTTGATAATGTGCCCCTCCTGTCATGACAAGCCAAGAACGACATATCAGATCTGCGCTCACATCCCTAATCCGACGACAAGCAACGCCCATCGGGACGAGGTACCTGCCATTCCATTCGTAAATTGCAACTGCGTGGATACGACGTCCCGTGAAACTCACATGCAGACGGTCTCAGGCTGGCCAGTGCTTGCGGCGTTTGCCCGATAACACTTGTCCTAGAACGGTACGGTGTTAATCGCTTGTTCACATCCAACACAGATGAGAAACATGAGTGGACGAATGAACTACATGGTAAACGGACGGTGGGGAACGATTGGTTGGTCGTCTGTCTCAATCCTCTCCCTTTTATGCGGGCTTATGTGGACGGGTGTAGGACACGGCTCACGGGCTTGGCACTGGGATCTATCGTTGACCCAGGTAAGTTGTATAAATTGCCATTCCCGACTTCGCGGATGGATTCCCGGAGGGTTCGACTATGCCTCGGCCCTCGGGTCCAGTGCTTGACCTCACGCTCGAGTATGCTTTTCTTCAGAGAGACCCCGCGGCTGTGTGGGTGACCTTGTTCCTGGACTATTTACATTCTTCGCATTTGAAGTTATAATTCCAACCTTGAAGTTTCTCCATGACTCAGTTCGAGTTCATATGATGGTACACAATCCCGTTTACGATTAAATCCTCTTCCCTTCCCCTTCCTACTCCATGACAAGTCACATCACCGTACTCTTCGACAGGGTGCTCAAACCCGAGTCATGCATTCTAGTGGACGTTTCTTAGCTGGGGCAGTGCCCGTCAGCGGACAGAACCCACACATCACGATCACGAATACCGTACCTGGTATTTCACAAGGTACACAAAGTACTGTCGATGATCCTTGACGTGTTAAACGTGTCCATGGTTGGTCTGACGGACGAGTGACGTTGTCTCGGGCGCTGCCGGGCGATCTCCCCGAGGACCCACTCCAGCCGCCC
>JBBPNY010000025.1:0-74305 GCA_038091165.1 Rubroboletus pulcherrimus
TGAGAAGCGTATTTGATATTGCGTTTTGGAGGCAGTCGGGGTACTGAGCCCAAAGTGCAGCCTCGAGATCCGTTTGGCGTGACTTGCTGCTTCAGAATGGAGTTTATTGACCGACCGAGAAAGGTTCGCACTAACGTAGTGCCAATCCAGATTAGTGCGGCTGAGAAGCCTTCCCAAAGCGTCCTCGTGTTCCCTGCGAACTCAATGTAGGAGATATGCTGAACATATGAGCGTGAGTAGTATCTGCCCGGTTGGTGGTCGTTCCTGCGTGATGCGTGACCCGCCACCCGCAAAACGTGTTGCCTGACAATTGTGCCCGGCGGAACACTGCCAGGCCGATCCTTATCGATGCGCCTCGGTGCCCCGCTTTGGAAAATTGTTGGATACCCTGACATCCGAGGACCATGGGTTTAGTCTGTTTGGGCTTCAGACTAGAATGAAAATAAAGTTAATGTCACGATGTCAACTTGAAGTCGCATATCAGATATATCCAATCTCTCCATCAGTCTGATGCGGTAAGCTCCCCAAATTAGACAGCCCAAATTTCACAGCAAAGACCGATTCAGCCCAATCAAACACATCGGACATTCGGAGACGGTGGCGGGCGTAGATGGAGGTCGGACAGGAACGTCCGAGACAGTCGAGGGCCAGCCGAAGCAGCCTAGCGAGACGACTGCATGGACCAGTGGGTTCTATGTAAAAGCACGCTCGGAGGTGTAGATTACAAGGGTTGTTGGACTCTGTACGCTGTACGTGGACATTCGTCTTTTGATATCGAGTACAAGTCTCTGCCACCGGTACTGGTGTCAGGAACCTCGCTAGGTTTCTGTCTGTATCGAGCTTATCGACAGTACACAATGTGTATTTGAAAGTGTCCACTCACGTCAAAATGACAGAGCAGCGATCGGGCCGGGTGGGCGTCCTTTCCATTTTACTGCGCATACGCGGTGCAGACTCAAGTTACCTGCACTATCTTGCAATCAATACTGAATCATTTGTCATCATGTTCAAGACAAAATGTGGATCGGACATGCTTCTCGCAAGTGCATAACCTCGAAGGACTGCTTCAAGGACAATATCGTAAACGTTGCATATACAGTTCAAGGTACAATGCATGCACAGGTACGCACTCGAGATATGTTTTCCAACCATCGAGCAGAAGAGATAATGCCCTTGGATAACCATGGTGCGCCATTGCAAAGCATGAAAACGAGCGCTCACCGTACAGCTCAAAGCTCCTACTGTTTGGAGAGCACGCGAGTCGTTTCAGAGATGCGCCACCTATCCACTATTACGACTCTGGGTTGCCAGAAACGTGGAACGTGCCCCAATCATGGGCGAAATGCGATGAACTAGGCGGAAGTTCTGGCGAGCTCGGGTCCCGAGAGCAAGATGTCTGGGGTAGGGTTGGGTGACTCGAACGACTGATCGAGGCAGCACCGTCTTCCGTATTGACCGCCCGCGTACTCGAGATCGAAACGTGCAGCTACAGCTTTTCATGGGCTACGTAAGGGAAACACGCAGGACCCGAGGAGTTGATTCCGCTTATCTGCTGGTATTTGGACTGGGAGGAGCCTGTAACAACATCAAGGCCCACGATAATTCCCGCTATGAAAGCAGTAGGTCTTCATGCACGATGTTCCCTTCGAAAACGAGGCATTGCAAGTTTCCATGGAGATTAGTCGTCGATGGGCACGCCTTTCTCAAGAAAACTTTTTTTTTCTGCTCTTCAAAAGCTCGCGGTCACGTGAAGAGAGATAGAGATAATTTTATATTGATAAGATAACAGATACATTGGGGATTCTCTGCTCAAGAAGTCCCGGAGATCTGCATAGTCACATACCTCATTTCAGCAAGATCTCTGCATACAATTAAACATGAGTACACGGACCCATGCCATTAGTAGTCAAGCCGTGTGTCGAAGGATCAACCTCGACCGCAGGCCGGATATAAGACTCGCCGGGTAGATTATTAAACGAGTAATCTAATCTCACTCCCAGACGCAATCGGACATAATCAACTGTCTACGACAGTAATAAATAGGTGATATCCAAGTAAATCCAACACCGTCCGTCGCACGCTCGGGTTTTGCCACGGATGACATAATGTAGCCTGCCCGATATGGCAGCTGGGGACAACAACCTCGTCTTCCTGACGAGGCTCGTGCTGGCCAACCGATTCGTACATCCCACTCAAGTTCTCGATGCCTCTCAAGAGGTCCCACTCGTCTCCCACCAACGGCGGTGGTCTTTCCGACCAAGGTCCTTCGAAGCGCGCACATACTGACTCGGCTTCTCCGGTAGCGGACACTCGGGAAATCTCTGTCGATCAAAATTCCCTAAGGGTATACATCATATCCGCTAAAATTCCACCCGGTGTACTGGAGAATCTGGACGGTCTTGTCGAGAAACACGCCGTACAACATGGCAACAAAGCTGGTGCACAAAACCTTGAGTTGACAGCCGAGTTGGACAACGCAGACGTTATTGTCACTGCCGTGCATACAAGACCTCGCCTTGAGAGACATGTCAGCTGGGAGGTCGCTGTTCGTGAACCATGTCACTCGCTGCACAAATAGCCTTGACGAGACTTCCCAGAAAACCAAAGCCATCGTCACTCCTGATTGGCTGAGAGATTCAGTCAATTCTGGGACTATCCAGCCGTGCGGAAAATATGCTGCACTCGGTGATCTTCGCGACGAAACTGAAAGCGTATGTGGGAAGGTCAAGACGGGTACCCCCGCGCCTCCCGAGGCATCACCAATCTACTATGGACAGTCCCCACTTTCTAGAGACCCAGAGGGTAGTATAAAGGATACAGATCTCGCAGCCCTAAACTATCTTTCGCCTCTCTGCTGCCAGCGACCATCGCACCTAACTTGCCCAAACCAGGCACTTGTCGAAGAGCTGGACATCATCCGCAGAGCCAGACATCTTGAAGGGGAAGAACGAAGTATGTTGAGCTACGCTCGAGCCATAGCCGTGAGCTTCATGACACTACCATGCAGGCTAATGGTGACCTTACTCTTCAGACAATCAAAGGTCCGTCAAAGGACAAGTCTGCCTGCACTTTGAAAATTCACAAAGTGTTTCAGCTTATCCTTACCGTTTCAATGATCAGACCTCGCGAGAGGATATAGCAAAGCTGCCATATCTTGGCACGAAGCTCGCTTCCATGGTACATTAGAGGCTACCACGTATCTCCTGTTTCTGAATATGAATGCTTCTACCCAGGCCGAGGAATTCATCAAGACTGGCAATATATCAGAAGCTCGTAAGCTGCATACATCGTCCTCTATAGCCTTGGTGGAACTCTTCTGCGGTCGTAGAAAAACTTTTATCATCAACAAGATTTCTGTCATTGTCTGCGTTCAATGACATACACGGCATCGGACCTCACACCGCCAGACATCTTTACTCCATTGGGTTACGAACTCTCGAAGATCTCGAAAAATACTACGAGGTCACCCCAGGGATGATACACGAGGGCACCCTGTCTCATCTCGGGGAAGGTTCCAGCAAGGAAATAGGCGTGGAGAAGTCCATTCAGCTTTCACTAATTCTCAGACACGACTTCAGCCAAAAGTGAGTTAATAAAATCCATTCAAGTTGCCCACACACGCCGCTGTGTTTCTTGCCTGTCACTCAACCGCCTGCAGGGTTCCGCGCCGAGGAGTCGAGGAGATAAATCAGGTAATCACGCGGGAATTGGGATTAATTGAAGCAGGTTGTAAGACTATCATCGTAGGCGGGTCAGTTCATCAGTTGTCGTCCAGAGTCATTTCAGCTCCTGAATTTCATTTCCGTCTGCACTTCACTCTAATAGTTATCGCCGAGGGAAACTGGAAAGCAACGATGTTGACATAGTTATCTCCCATACAGATTGGGATCGCGGCGCTGACAAGGTACGAGGCCTTTGCAAAAAACTACTGCAGAGGCTTTATGAACGTGGTAAGAGCCCCATACTTTGGTAATAATTTACCGCCTATTCTTTGCTTACAGGGATTGTCAAACATGTACTAAGTAAGCCCCAAAAGATCGGTCCTGCAAGCTTTGCATGACAGCCCGGGACGATCAGACATGAGTGGTTATCACCCTCATAATGTTTTTCGCACGCACCATTGGGACTCTCTTGAGAAAGCATTAGCGGTGTTCGTGCTTCCCCACGACTCGGCCCGTAAACAGACGTACAGACGCGTGGACCTAATTTTCGCTACTCCTGACGTATTTTGGACAGCGGTGGTCGGCTGGTTAGTTCCATCAGGTGTCTTGAGTCATTAAATCCTACTGTTCTCCTCTTCAGGACAGGCTCAACGATGTTCGAACGTGATCTCCGCCTCTGGGCCAAGCAAAAAAGGTACGATGTAATCTCCACCGAAAAGTATGCCCGCTGACATGCACTGCTTCAGGGGATTGAAATTTGATTCGTCCGGAATGTGAGCCTGGTAACATGCCATTACCACACTGTCACCAATGCATACCTACAGAACCCGACGCCACGATTCCAAGCCTTTTCACCCAAAGTCCGAGAGAGAAGTATTTGAGCTCTTGGGACTCACGTACGTTCACCCTACGTTGAGAAACGCGGACGCTTGAATGGTCCTGTGGCGCCTGCTGTGATATCGCACTTCTTTGTTTTATTGTTCTCCGCGCGGGTATAATATCAAAACATTCCATTAAGCGACTCCGTCCACCGAGATTCGGATTTCGGCCTTCGTACCAGAACAACCTGCTAGCCGTGACAAGGCAGCTCATTAAACGACGCTTGACAGCCTGTGACAGACCGACCTGGCCTTGGGATCGTTCAAGAACAACTTGCTCAATCGGGATCGACTCTGATACACGACCCCCCGTATCCTTCCCTGAGGTTGCAATCCTCGAGCGTAACGTATAGAGTCGCTCACAGTAGTTTGAAAAACCACGGGCGCGTCGTGAACGCAGGATGATTTGATTGGCGGTAAGAATCGCCATAGCAAAGGGTGCATCGCACCCGGCTAAAATCCAGGGAGCCCAATCGTCGTAGCAGGTGCACCGCCACCCGGCTGGGACAATATTGGGTGTCCGACAGACGCACGTGGCACCTATTCGTACTCCGCTTGCTTTGTCCAAGGCTGCAGGTGGTATGCCGAGGCGGCAACCTCTTTGTATCTTACCCCTTGCCGAATTTCGGATCTACGGCTAACGACCTATCGACCAATAGGCAGGCGCACGAGATGCATATTCCCACTCCGACCCACAACATTCGCACTCCCGGATCACTCTATCCAATGATATGCCAAGGTAGCAACTTCTTGGGTGGTAAATGCCACAATATAACTGCCTAATAAGATTGTATACTTGCACAACCACATGAATGCCACTCACCAATGCATGCATAGGACAGTAGCAAGCCCCATTGGTGTGTGGCAGGTGCCAGGTGTTAGAGCAACTTTGAGATGTCTGTTAAACATTTCAATGTTTGTATCACAGAACAAGGTTTTGTTTTGCTTTTTTTTCATGTTTTATTGACACTCTTCACCATTTCCCAGTTTAGAACTCATAATGAACAAATCTTGTTAGAATTAAGGTGGTCCTGAACATCTAGTTGCAATATGGTGGCACCACCTGGGACCATCTTCCAGCACTATGTTCCCTGGTGGCCCATCTTCTGCACTTGGCAAGCATTGCAATGATACAAGCCCACCTTTCTTACTTGTGATCATATTTGCTCTGTCAACACTAGGCCTTTTTAAGCCAAATAGTATGCATATAAGATAGGCTAGTAGTGCATGCATGGCAGGGCCTGCTATGAGCTATCTTGATTACAGTTGTTTGTGTATAAATTCTGAGTGGCATTCCTTGTGTAGATATGTGCATAGTGTGAATCTGAGCGTGATGGACAGATGAATGGTTTCCGATGGAAAAATGCCATCGGACAATGACGGGTGACGTCCCATACGATACAGGTGTCATGCATCATTTCGAACAAAACTGGCCAATGTGTCAATGGTCCAGTGATCATCGATCATCGATCAACGTCCAAGTCCCCGCGGAAATCTCAGACCCTTGGGGTCAGATCCAAGCCCGGTGTCTAGGTCAACAGGACATTGGGACTTTTTAAAAAGAGTTTCTCTACCTTCCCCCCCCCCCTCTTCGTGTTTCAGGTAGGCCCCGTTGATACAAGACGTTTTTCGCAGGACAATTTAGATAAAATAAATTGTCGAGACTCTGCCCCTGCAATGGCTTCTTAATTCTGAAGTGGAATGGGATTCCGTGTCAATCTGCGGGTGTATGGCGGCCCACGGATGGGGGTAAGTGATCGACAAAAAAAAGATGGGCGTTCTGACACTGTCAGTGTCAACCCCCTCAACCGCATCGTGAATCCGATCAGAAGACATGTTCGGCAGTGTGGGTCGACATTGGGAATAGATACCGAACGGTACTTTTCGAACAAAACGAGATAGCGGGGGAGAAATTGAGGTCGGTCCGCCCGCCGAAACGTTCCATATCACCCCTTGATCGTCGTCAGAACCAATGAAGCAAACCATAAAGTTATTTTGGTTCTTCCACAATATTACGGACCGTAGACCAGCGTTGTACAGATTTAACGAAAAGGCTCTTTTATCTCAGTTGACGAAAGCCTGGATGCCTGTCAGTGCCTTGCCTAGGATGAGGGTGTGGATATCCTAAAAAGAAAGTGTCGTCATGTCAAGTGTGCAAGCACGTGGGTGAGTACATACATATGTGCCTATATCCGGGACGAACGTTGGTTGAGCCGGACAGCGGCGAGGGAATCGGTTCACAACATACCTTCGTAAGTGTTGACGACTTGTAGGTTCGCGACGTGCCGACCAACATGATACCTAATATACCGTCAGAAACTACACCGATATGAGCAAGCAGTTGTCGAGAACTTACTCATCCGACGAGGCATTCCCTCCCAAGATGTCCAGGACGATCCTGGCATGTTGAAGCGCCTTCCCACAGTTGTTGCGTTTCACCATGCTGATCATCTCGGGTGCCAAGCTGCCGGTCTCCTTGAGGCGACCGACCTGGAGACTGGCTTGGAGACCTAACGCAATTTCGGTCTGGGCATCGATCAGTTTCTTTTGTATGAGCTGGAATGATGCAAGAGGTCGCTTGAACTGCTTTCGCTCAAGCGCATATGCAAGAGTCCTGGCAACGCAATCCTCCAAAGCTCCCATTGCACCCCAAGAAATACCGTATCTAATCTCGGCATTAATCCGCAGTCATCTTCCTTTGGGGCGCAGACGTACCGTGCGCTGTTTAGACAAGAGAATGGGGCGCCGAGCCCCTGGCCATGGGGAAGCAAGTAATCGTGCGGTATTCTGACCGAGTCCATGAAAATGGACCCTGTGACCGATGCACGGAGTGCAATCTTGTTCTTGATTGGTGGTGTTTCAAGACCTTTCATCCCCTACGCCATGCTTTGAATTTGCGCAAGGATAAGATGAGCCCGACGATATGACATGCCTTTTCTAGGATGAAGCCCCGAACTTTGCCGTCCCATTTGCAACGCGCCCATACCACAAAAATATCACTAGGTTTTTCCGAACCGATTAATCAACTCGCACGAGAAGAGGGGTGACATACGCTACTGGTGCATTCGTTATCCAAGTTTTGCTTCCCCTAAGGATGAAACCGCCATCAGCTTCCTCCGCGGTCGTTTCCATTGCCGAGGGGTCAGATCCATGATTCGGTTCCGTGAGTCCCTGGAGAAGGCTTGGTGGGTCAGAGAACATTAAGTAACTTCTAAAACATACGAAGCAGCCTATGAGTTCGCCACGAGCTAAGTACCCGGCATTGGTTTCAGCCCATTCGGCATAATGTTCAACAGTGAGGATTACCTAGACGAGGAAGATATTCATTCTTTTGCGCCTCAGAACCGAACTCGTGGATGGGATGCATCACGAGGGAGGATTGGACAGACGCCGTCGAGCGATAACCTGAATCGACCCTAGCACCACGAGTCGAAATGCTCAACATGCGGCATGACTATGAACACACGGTCATTATTGCGACGGACCTCTCTATCTCACGTGCGATAAGACCGTATGCAACATGGCTAACGCCGGCACAACCGTAGCCTTTGAGCGTTGGGCCGAGCAAACCCAGCTTCCCCATTTCGGGCATAATATCATGGTTGAATTCTGTGTGCGGCAGTTCGACGTGAAATACGACGATGGGACGCATTTGATTGATTTTGCTCACGTTCCGTTCGCCATCCTTCCAAGACACGAGGCGCCAAGTGTTCCTATTGAGAACCGACATGCTCGCACTCCGACACCACGATGTAGAAATCAATGGGACGTGCCTGACAATATTCACGCGCGGTATCTCTGCATGCAATGCGTAAGTGCGGGCACAACGGAAGATCGCGAGCCGCACTAACCTAATGGCGATTTCTTCCTCTGTGAGCAAGGAATCCAACGAGAGGGGGTCCTACCCCACATTTGTGTGAGTCGCGCGGAATAAACCCGCGAAACAAAACTCACAACGGGGTTATACTGCGCATATCCTTGGGCTGTCCTTGATCCATGCTAGCGAGATCAGAGATGGGGATGCGAAACACGTACCACGAACCAAAGAGGTTGTCGAAAATGACCGTGTGACAGATGTCGCGGTATTGAAACGCCAGTATGAGCTTCTCCAGAATCGCGTCGCCATTGATATCGTTGATTCCAGAATCGACGGTGAGTGCTAAGTTTGCCGTCGTAGAAATTCGAGAACAACTTATTATATGGGGCAAGGTCAATGTCGTTCGGCACGGACCATGTTTAGCGCGCGGCCTCGACCACGACTCAATTGCCCACGGACCATATTGAAGAGTCAATTATGAGGATGTCAAGATACATAGAAATTGGGTAACTAGTCTAGGACCACCAGCATCGTGCATCATATTTTCTTCTCATGACTCGGAGAATCCCTCGCTTTGTCGCCAGTACTTTCTGTCACTGGATGTAGCTGAGAGCGCTGCAAGAGACCCTCGAGACTCTGCCTCAAGCTCTCTTGGGCGCCCTGGGACATCTCAAGCTCCTCCGCGGCATCCGTCTCCATGTCCGGTATCCGAAGCGGTTCCGACAACGGCTCCCAGTCACTGCCCGCATCTCTCTGTCGTGTTTCAGCTTTGTCTGGAGGGTGTCTCATCTCCGGAAACAAGGGATCAGCAACGCCTAAAATCTGACTCCATTTGTTCAACGCCATACGCATATTTTTGTTGTCCAATGGAGGAGGATCTTGGGTCGGCGATGTAAACGGAGAAGACTCGTAGAGCGGTTTGAGAGGTGCAAAACCGCCCCACTCCAAAAATCCATGCCCAATTGCGGCTTTCATTGCTCGCGAGCGGAATGGAGGTTTCACTGTACTCCGAAAGGTAATGGGAGCGCCTGGACGGAGCAATCACTTCATGTCACATCTTGGAAGCGGAAAAAAAAAGAACGAACCGGCCCGTTTGATACTCAATAAGACAAACCGAGCGGGTTTGGGGGATCCGTCCTGGGAACTAGAGGGATCGGATTTGCTACGATTTTCCGGTATGAGAAGACTCCTTAGGTCATCCAAGCCAGGACCACCTTCAGGGCGACCCAGTGGAGGTGGAAGCACTACTTTCAGCGTCGTGCCTTGTGGTGGTACACGAAGAAGCGATCTGGGCTCCTCGAACGCCGCCCAACAAATTGCCTGGTATTCTGAACGAATTTCCGAATCCTAGGCTACCATCAACCTCCCATGGCACACAATCTAGTTAAGACGCACCCGCAACAAGCGATAGTCGCGTATGCGACCAAACTGTCGTTCTATCGCCCTGAGGCCATGAAGAGCGTCTACCATCGACTCGGGAACGCAGGAGAACCTGATCCGAATCGTGCACGGTTCCCGTTCGGTGCCGGTGCCTTCCCAATCGCCATGTCCGGCGTCATCTATGTTAAACCGTCGCCAATGATATCTCGCACGAAATACCGTCTGTGGGGGTGTGTCCAAGATGTTCTGTCGTGCAGTACGGCGACCAACTTGCTTGACGGCGCTGGCGAACATCAGTAACAAGCACAGCCACGATACCCCAATGGATTATGTAAGTAAACCTCTGCAATAAATTTTCTCGAATGTCTTCGTCTCGTTTTGCGCCTTACCGCAATGCCCTTGCAGCGATTTCGACGAGGACTGGCTCGCCGTTGCCGTCGTTGATATTTTCGTTTGCTGTACTCCATGAGCTGACTGCCATAGTTCCTCTGGTGGGCATCTTTTATGCTGCAAGAGGTTTGCAAGTCGGCGAACACGTCGTTAACCAGTTTACGCGCGACGACGGTCCCGACGCTGGCCCGCGAGCTGGGTGGATGACCAGTCAACTTTCCCAATGGGTCGATGAAGGCGAAAAATGGGCCAACCGTGTTGGTCGCCGCTACGGTGTGTTTGGGTTCGAGAAAGGCACTGCGCACGCCAATCACGGTGATAGCCATCATTTGTCCGGGCAGCTGGCAGGCGATGTAGCCAATGCAGTTTTGGCCTACGGGGCTGTCAAAGTTCGTTCTTTAGCCGCTCCCATCATTTTGGCCTAACTTTGATATGGATGTCAGGCACTTTTACCGGTCCGCATTGGCTTATCGCTCTATCTCTCCCCTGTCTTTTCGAGAAGAATCGTCGAACCCATTCGCCACAGAATCATCCGACCATTCTATCGAAACAGGAGAAAGATGGACGGTTGATTTTTCAACTAGTAAGTAAGGTTTCTGCACTACCCAAATGATGATTTCGTTTTGCCGCCCCAGTCGTAGCCGAAGGCTTTGACGATTGGTAGAGCAACCAGCCAAATGTGTGCACCTCTGATCCCCTGATGCCCCCCGTGACTGTGATATCACTCGCTAACCTCATCTCGATTCTTAGATTCATCTTTTGGGGTGACGCTCACGGAAACTGATTTGGATGGCATGTGCTCTGTCTTCGCACGACTGTCCAGTCGGACTTACGGTGCAAGGTTACAGTTCTACGCGGATATCTTGTACTTCTCGATCAGGGTTTTGGTGTTTTTAATTGCGCATTCCCTCGCATGGATGAGTCTTCTTGCCCTGGTTAGATCTAGACCTTGTTGCATGGTGTGATAATCGGGGGGTTTGCTCTTCGCCCGTGAGTTCTCTGGGACAGTGGGATGTGAACTTGGTTCTTTTGTTCTTGCTTCTTGCGTCGTAGCCAACTGGGAACGCAAGGTCGACAGAAGGTCGTCCAGTGTTTTCAGCGTCTGAACACATTCCTCCATCTCTTCGACTTTTTTGAACCTGCGACACACATCGCTGGCACAGGTTTCGATATGGGTGAACCGGACCGGTCCTAACAGCGTCCCTCCGAACCTGAATAATGTCCCCCCCTGTGAGAAAAAGAGAGAGAGGGGGATGTGGGGAGGGATGGGTCCCAGTCCCAGTCCCCTTCCCCCGACCTACTCACCACCGATTGACGATCACCACTGCATCCATCGCCCCCTCTCGCTGCATCACCCCCAACACCCTCTTCCCCGCCCACCGCTCGTCCCCGTCCTCATACCCCTCTCCGACCTCGAACTCGTCCGGTCCGCCTAACCCCGTCCGACCCGGTTTGACCATCATACACCGCCACGCTGCGATCGGGTAGACGGACTTTTTTCCTGCGTGGGCGTGCTGGTGCTGGTGTAGGACCCCCCTAGCGTCGTCCGCCGTCCTCGCGCGGTAAACGTACCCGACAAACGCGGACCCGCGGTCTCGGATCTCTTGTGAGGTCGCGAGCGTCGTGGACGAAGACGAGGACGAGGACGGATGCCTAGTCTCCGTCCCCGTCTCTGCCTCGGCGGGCGTCGCGAACGCGTTTGAAGGGGTCGTCGGAGTCGTCGACATCGTGTTTATTGTGTTGCGTTTATGGGGTGGCCCATTTTTCAGAAAACCGCTGTTTTTTTTTTACATAATAGTGATCTATTTTTCTTTAGAAAGTGCACCACAATGAACGGGGTTGGACAGCGTCTTTTAGGCATGCGCAAAAGAAAAGAAAAGAAAAAAGTACAGCAGGGGAAATCACTAAAGCGGACTAACCTAAGTTATGTTGGGCCCTCCCCGTAGGACGCCTCTTTCTCCTTTCCCCGTAACGTATATCGTCAGTCAGTCCATCTCGCAATGAATTGTACAAAAGAAAGAAAGGAAAAAGGAAAAAAAGGTCCTCTAGAATGCCTATACGTGCACAAGAGTTGGATAGTATTAAAAGAAACGAGTGACCAAAGTTCACAAGAGACACAAGGGAACACCACGAAAAAACCGTCCCCGTCATAGCGGGCATTAGAGTAAGTAGTTTCGAGAAAGAAGGAAAAAGGGGGAGTCAAGTGGTCACTCAATATCACCCTCGATAAGCACCACGTCCAGCATACCCAGACACCGACTCTTGCGAAGCACTATAACGTGCCGACTGATCTCTCGACGAATACGGTCTGTGCAACGGTGCCTCCCTATACCCTTCCACCGGCGAATACTGCATTCCAGCCTGGGGTGGATACTGCACCGGTCCCTGCTGAGGCACCGGCGTCCCATACCTCGACGGAGGTTGCGACATGGGCTCTGGCGACGTATATCGAGGAAGAGGTGCTACTGCATCTGCATTCGACGGTGTGTCCCCGACGAGGGGATGATTATACCCAGGGTCGTTCAACAGCGGCAACTGATCCACACTCGAACCAAGTCGTGACAGTTCGATCGCGCTCAGACTCCCCTGATGCGACATCATCGGCGTCTTGGTCGCATACCGATCAAACGCCGACGGGGCGGGAGACGAACGGCCTCCAGCCATCGAACCCGCGTAATGGTGGTGAGGGTGGTGATGCGTCTTTTGGTGATAGACAGAGGCGCTATCGCCGCGGTTGTGTCCAAAGATGGCGGTAGACGCCATGGAGCGGGCGTCCCAGTCCAACTCGCCTCTGTCCCGACCATACATCGCTGGGTCGTACTCGAGGTCCCGCTGTTCGATACCCGCAATGCGCAGACCGCCTTCGACGACCTGTGCGTCCATCTTTTGTCCACCGTATTCATCCAACCGCGCCTTATCGCTCCCGATCTTGCCTTTGTACACGTCACCGAGGAGGTGCAACATCTTGGCGTGGAGCATGGGCGTAAACAACTCTGCGTGGAGCGCGGAGTGACCGAAACGCTTTTCAAGACGGTTTCTAGAGTCGTCCGCACGGGATGAATGGATCTTGGCTTGACGCAGTTCCGCCTCCGAGGGAATGTAGTACATGAACTTGTGGTAGAATGTCCTGTCCAGCCAGATCTTGAAGACAATGACGAACAGGATCGGTGGGACGGTCGTAATCCACAAGAAAGACTTGAATTTGTATTGCAGACCAATAGCTAAAGAAGTCACGCGTTCTCAGGGAGGGGGAAGGCGAGGGAGGATGAACTCGGACTCACTGAGAACCATGAGCAGTTGCATCAGGATCACTGACACCAACAACCTGTTGACGACGATGTTCCAAAGGCGCTGACAGAAAGGTAGAGTCAGCGGGATGTTGCTGATGTATTTCAATACCTACCCCTCCAGTCTCAACCCGCGTGATGAACACAAACATCAACTGGTACTTGTATACCCACGAAGAGATCCAAAAGACGATAGCTCCGGCGAGGGAGACAAGCGGTGCTAGCGGTGCAAAGACGAGCGCAACAGTAGCCATGAACAGCTGTACAAGGTCACATGTAAAATGGAGCTTTCATAGAGAGAACGATGGACATACGATGTTCGAGCTGGTGTGGGATGGAGTGATGAGTACCTCGGACGATGACATGGGAAATCGGCTTACTAGTAAATGTCATACTGGAATTCAGGTGGCTGCGTCCACTCGCGAATGTCTCGAGGAGTACGGCCGAACACACTAAAAAGGGACCGAATTTCAGATATTTTCATGCTCCACTTTTTTTGGGCAACTATGCTTACCGTGTCTTGAACGAGGTCCAGACGAGGTTCAGGATCTGAGCCAGGTCAAAGATCGCGAGGAAACCACGCAGGCTACACGAACCCCTTTCAGTATGCTTGGATACATTATCATTTTCGACGTACGGAAAGAACGTGAGCCAGTATGAAGCTTGGTTGACGTAGGTTTTGTTGATGGTGGCCGGCAACGCTGATTGGGTAAGCTCGAATCAGCCTAGCAATTCGTCTCATGAAAGCAATCGGTCCTCACATGACAACTGGTCGATGATCCCCTGGAAACTGGTATGTTGGCCTATCTCAGTGATGACATCTTCGGCGGCAACTGCAGTCATATTGTTTAGACTTGGCAAACAAAAAAAAAAGGTATCATGCACTGGCGACTTACTGAAAAAGACACCAATCAAGGTAAAGATCACCAGCTGCGAAACGACCAAGAAAGTGAAATAGCGATCGACGACGGCGCGATCAAGACTGTACGTCCACGTTCGTTCAGAGTTGTCGATCACTTTCCAGCAATGTATTGTACCCTTACCGACTACGTGTTTGAGCGCCCTGAAATTCGGTGATCCATCGCATGATAATGGGCAAGAAAAATCCGAATAAAGCAGAGATTGCGGGCGGCAAGACACCAGAGACAACTGCAAAAGAACCCGGAGAGGAGTTGGACCATTGTGACAAGAAGCCAACGTATGTGGATATCTGTCGAGAGGGTCACGAAGGGATCTCCACACACGCCAGGCGATGGTGAAACGCACCGAGGACAAGTTGGCAAGAATGGATATGACGAACAGCGGGATGGTATTGAAGAAACAGACCAACACCAACAACAGGAAACCGATCGACCTATTTCGAATCAGCTCTGCCGTCGACTTGTTCAGATTCTCCCAGATCTGCGAGTTCACGAACGAGAAAATGGTAAGAAAGGTTAGGCGATGCAGGTTTGCAAATAAATGACGCACGATGTCTTTGGGATTGGGTGCTAGGGTAATGTCCGTGCCCTTTGGATGTTTCTTGCGGAGGATATGTGCCACGATGTGGGCATACGCAACCGCAGCCATGGACGCAAAGCCATAGTTTTCTGGTTTACGGGTATTTATCTCCTGGCGATAATCCTCGATCGCCTTTTCCGTGCGTTGAAGTTTCATGCTGCCAAAAAAAAAAGTGAGATCCTCCACGCCCATCCATCTCACCAAAACTATACATATAAAATACGTACGTGTAAAAGTCGATTGCATCCTTCTTCACACCACCCATTCCAAGGAAACCGCCAACACGAATGGTAGGACGCTCCTTGGCGATCCGTCCGCCTTTGAGGTACGTAACGAGAACCTGTTCCAGCTCGCGTACTGCCGTATTATGGTATTCAATAAGCTCGGGGAGACGTCCGACTTTCCGACCAATATGCACCGATGTCGTGGGGTATGGAACCTGAACGCTCTCGAAGATCACACGGATCCCTTCGTCGCTTTGGTATTTCCGGGGGACGTCAGTGACGATGAGCGTCCGAGCGTAAAACGACTCGAGATACTCTGGCGAGCGAAACCATTCCTGGCGTAGGCGCAACATGTGCTTCCAATTCCGCCAGATGAAGAACATGACGAGGCCGCTGATGGCATATGAGACTGCGACGTGAGCGAAGAGGTAGGACCCTTGAACGTCGCGGATAGTGAGCATGGAGAGGACGTCGCGGTCCGAGGATGAGACATTGTGGATGTTGTAGATGGCGTCGATGGGTATGAGTATGGCGCACCCGACCAAGGCGATGGAAGTGAACAAGATCCGCGTCATGCGGGTGAAACGTAGGAAGGTGACGGCGTCGAGCCCAACCTTGTCCAGAAGCTCTGGTTCTTTCGTACGGTAGAGCGGTGGTAGCCATCCAAGGAGGGAGTCGGATATCCGGGGTGGCGACTTGTCCCCAATGTGGTATTTGACTTTGGGTTCGTAGATTACCTAGTAGATTTTCGTTGTGTCAGGACGTTGGGAAAACTCCGTGACGCGCCGAAGGCAAGCAAGGATGTATACCTTGTTCTTGGGCCGTAGGACGTTAAATGCCACCACTGTGGCTATCTGCGATGGCAAGGACGCGATATGTGGTGGAGGTACGTTGCAGAGAGTGATCGACCTACCGAAACGAGGGACATGAGGGCTACTTGTGAGCCAACTGCAGTGGGCGCCAGCGCTCTTGATGCATTTTCATCGATGATTGTGCCAATGTCGGCCATAGTGAAAAGAGTTTAGAACGAGTCGACAGACTCGACAACTGGAAATAAGAGAATGAGTGGGTCGGTACAGTTACAGTACGGGTTTAGGGAGGGAAAAGACGACGAGCTGCCTGACACAGACCCGGAGTGGAGTACGTACACACGGTCTTCGGTCTGTTGTTGTTGCCGTGGAGAGTGACCGACTATTGTTCCTTTTTCGAGTCGGTGCTCAGCAGAACAATGGACTCGGAATATGGGACAAGTGAGTACGACGAGTCCAGCTGCAGAACGGTCGTGCTTGATCTGGTTTCGGCCGTTGTCCAGCAACGATGGAACAATGGTCTCGAGGCACCAAAGTCTAGACGGGGCAAAAATACCCGCATACATACTTCTTTCACCCACACTTCGACCGACTCTCGAGCTTTCAAACATTCGAGGAAAGGTCGGTGTAAGCTTTTAATCTCACACTGAACCCTCCATTGCCGTACTTTTTTTTTTTTTCGATCCAAGCCTCCTTGGTCAACATTCCCAGCCAAAACTGTTTGCCTCGACAAGACGGGTGAAACAGCCCGCCGCTCACTCGGTCCAAATTGGGTCAGGGCGTTTTGACAGCGCATGCGGACGTCGACTATCAGGACATTTATTATCTCGACAAGGTGATGTCTAGATACGGTCTGCAAGGCTCGCCAACACCATCATCCTCGGATCAGCCAATCGCAGCGGCGAGCAGCTACTCAGATATATGGTGAACTCGAGTGACAAGCCCGAAAGCTGGGAGGTTACCGTCAGTCAAACATGGTTCATTCGGTTTGACCACATCCAAGACAACGCTGGACGATGGGTATATGCAGGCCAAGGTGTTAGGGGAACGGATCGGGAGGGAATCAGCCCGGAGATGAGTACTGAATGGTGGGTGGCGTCATGATATACAGTACTCACCCCTACTTTTCTGCCCGCGGATCACTCATTAATCATCTCAGTGAACGCCACATCTAGAGCCTATCTAGATATCCTCCTTTGCGAACTTGATGCTCTGGAGCAAGTGAGCTCGTGTCGCCTCACGAGATCTCTTGGTGGTCGGCGTGTGGACCTGTTGCTCGATTCGAGTTCATAGCCGGCGCGACCCGTCGCATTTCGTTCCACCCTGCCAAGACACCTTTGGATTGCGGAGAAACTGCGCCCAAATAGTGGTCCCAGATAGTACGCATACGGATCGCGCACATTTTGAAAATTGCATCCAATGTTACAATCGTCGTGTCTTCCAATCCGTGTTTGCACTTCATTTGATGACCAGCGCCAAACTTTAGCGCGCAGATCGTTCTTTAAGCCTAGAACACAGCGAACGATCAAGCCTGGCCAGTGTACGGCGGGCGAGCGACAAGTATGCATCGCGTATCGTGTTGGAGGTTAATCATCCGTAATTGTCCATTCACTGGACTGAGTCCGACTGGCTGGACTGTGCCCGGAACTCCAAGCTATCCCAAGCTGTCAGTCTTGCTGACATCGATTGCGTCCCTTGTGGCGAGGCCTGCATTGAGAGCGGCCATCAAACAATTCGTCAATATCGACCAGGTAGTCTTGAATTCCGATCTTCCCCGGAGGAGCTGAGTGTTATGCGTGAGTACAATTCCCCTTGGGCGTAGATTGGGGTGCGCACGATGGAGGTCATGTAAATGGTAATCGTGAGATCGCAAACCAGAACTACCGCACGACCATCGCGGTCAAAGAGACGCCGATGCCACTGACATCAGAACACGCACGGGAACGTAGAAGAGCATCGGATGGCTGGTGGTGACATCTAGGACAATGCCATACTGGGCGCGGTCGTGAGACTCCTGGTCGATGGTTCACGTACCTTGACGCGGCCGTAACTAAGCATTGCACATCGAAGTAGCGAAATCTGGCATTCTCGACTCGGCGAACAATCCAATGATTAGTTTTTAATGCCATAACGCACCATCATTACGAGCACGGGGGCCACCAGTAATCGTCGAACTATCCATATCCTCCAATAAAAAAAACATGGGTGATGGAAGATACTGCAGGTTCTCAGAGCATGATTCACACCGGCGAGGAATCGAGAGTGTGAATCCAAGTCGGTTAGTATTACCATTGCTACAAGAGACCAGATCGGGGCCAACGACAGGTATTCACCTCCAACACCCGTACCGACAATGGCAGAGAGATCAGAACTGTGGACGATGACGGATCTCAGTCGCTCTTGTCCTTTTACTGGAACCTCTCACTACCACTTTTGCCTTGCACAGCCTTTGGATACCCCAATTCCAACGCGTGATTTGTGACTTTGGTTATGTTGTGTACAATCGTCCTGTCTCGTCCAAGTTACCTTGCACACCGCCCTGGACTACCAATTCATAAATGAATAAAGAAAAACCTCAAGCGTCCCAGACCTATCACCACCCAAATCCAAATAACCACTCCACGTCCCGAGTCAACCCATCTGCGAAGAGTTTGGCTTGGCCCCTGACTGTCCCATGAAATGTGAACACTGGCAATGTCAGGACGCGTACACGAAGGCTTCACTTTGTGCGATGTGAGTCAAGAACTTGGTAGCCTTTCGATCATCGTCTGCCACATGGTGGACCGTGCGCCGACCGGCGCGTGCTCGATCACGTCGCGATCACCATACATTTTAAAATGGGCCCTCCATTGCACAGGCAACTCCGGTCGACGGACCATCGTGGAAGCGGAAACGAGATGGGAGGCGTTTGATCAAAAAATGAACCAAGGGCCGAGCGCCTCCAACAATCGCACACTGGAACGAGAGCCGCATCGGGGAGGAGGAGGAGGGGGACAAGACGAACGATGGACGTTCAACATTCTTCAGCGCCATTCCCACTACGGAGCACTGATCGCCGATCGGAAAAAAAACGCACATGCCCTGCACGAACGTTCAAACGTCGGTGCGAGCTGCGGAAAAAAAACATCAAGATACATCAGATACTGATGATGAGCGTCCCTGGGACCTTGGGCCCTGGAATATGCCACGGCGTCAAACGTCAAGCGATATCGATCAGGCCTCAGGCCCGGCGACCGAAAAAGACCGCGCGTGCTGATCGCCAAATCGATCGCTTGGGACACTCTCAGGGGCTTTTGTCGTATCTTGACGCTGGGCTGCCAGTAGGTTCTAGGTAACCCCACCCCCCTTCAGCAGATCAAGGTCCCTCACACTCGCACTCGCACTCGCACTCGTTTCGCCAGGTACACGCTAACCGGGAAAAGAAAAAAAGTAGTCGAGGGGCCAATGCCCAAGGTAAGGCGAGGTACGTGAAAGGCCTAAGCGTTGGACGACGTCGAGCACCCGCATCTCCAGGCCCTCGGTGAGGCCCTCGGGCATGTGGTGCCGCGTGTATTCGACCATTAATGTATGACCGTCCAGATCAACACCTGAAGAGGTGACGCACCATCCAAAGGGTCTCGTCGCACCTGGACGTCCACGATGCATGGGCGAAAAGCGGACGACGTCGTTCATGTTTACGAGCGGTGAGTTCCAGACTCGTCGGAAGGCGACCGTGCAGTGTGCAACCCCGAAAGCCCTCGTGTTGATTCTAAGAGGCTCAGCAAATGACCGTGGCACAGGGCAGGGAGGGGGAAGGTGTGGGAAGGAGACCTCACACCTCGGACACGATACGCGCACATCCGTTTTCTCATTCTCACCAAAGCACCTCAGGTCCATTACGACTGAAAAACAAAATCTTAAGTCAAATAGATATAAAAGATCTATGATGTATCATACACGACAGAAGGTACAACGAATGACACGTCAAACGTCTCCGACGTGGAGCGAACGCTTGTACGGATTGTCCTGAGGGGGCGAGGAGAAGGGGGCAAAGCAAAAAAAAAGATCCAGCTTCAATCTCCGCAAGGGAAACAAATAGATATTCTCTCACCACAGGACACACGTCCGTACCCAATTCATTGTCCGTTTCCACCATGGTGTGGATGTGAATCACGGTGCTCGGCATGTTACGGGAAGCTGTCCGTCCTGGATGTGAACGTGGATGTGAAGGCTCGTCGGACGCGGTGTATTCCCAGACGGCCATCGACTTGTGTTCGTCCGTCGGGTTCCGTAAGATGAGGCGTGCATTGAGCGTCGCCAGCAAGCAATTGGCATAGCTAAACAAAATAGCCCCACGCATTTGTTGTAAGCGACACACACAATTCGAGACGAGAACATACAGCTTGGATACAATGTAAAATCTGTTTTTAATGCAGCGTAAAAAACGGAGTGTGGGCCATGCGATTGCACGACAGAATGACTCACAACGCCATATGGTACATCGTCACGGGGTAGGCGATCGCGAGTACGAGTTCGACGACGGCAGCCGTCGTCGTAACGAGACCCGTTTCAATCGTCAGTTTGACAAGCTTGCTCGGCACCGACCAACTGCTCCGAAGGTGTGATTTGGCTCGGAGGAGCTATAGAATGCAAACACACAAAAACATAAGCACGCGCAACCACGGACGGAAATCGGTCATGCGTACAAAGGTCGTCATGTACACGGTGATCATCATATCACAAAACAGACTACCGCACAACCATACCTGTGGGCGGGCAAAAAAGAGTTGAAAACAATTTATTTTTCGAAACCGACGAAAATACACGAACGGGAATGTAGAACGGCAGCGGATCACCGGCGTCGAGATTTGGGACGAGACCATACTGCCGTTTGTTTTGTGAGGTTCCCCCTATAGCGGGGACGATGGGGGGAGCGGACTTACCACGACGCCACCGTAGGTGACCATGGCACATTGAAGGAGCGACACCTGGCGTATCTGGTCTCAGCGGCTGTCACGCTCGACAAACGATGTAATGCAATGCCATCACCATCATTGTCAGTACCGGAACCACGACCGATCTCCGGACGGCCCATATCCGCCAGCAGAAAAATCCGTGCGTTAGCGAGGACACTGTCACAGGGGCGCGTTCAGACCATGGATCACAACGACGCGTTTAGGGAGCACTTCACCGATGCCTGTGAGCGGCGACAAGGCGACGAACGACCAGAGTGGATCCGGAGAGAGTTTCTGTCCATCAATCCCTGAAGCGACGATGGAAGAGAGGTCCGAGTCGTGGACGGTCATCCCTGTCCAAAAGCCGTGCAAGGCAAAGGCGGTGATGAGCGTCTCTAATGAGAGGACGACGGCGACTGTGGGATATATCACGACGTTAACGGGCCGACTGTACACTGTGACGGGGGCGCGCGCGTTTAATTTACCTAGCACTCTCGTCCACGCCCGGTCATTCGGAAACTTGGTGAAATAGATGACTAGGGTGTCGAATTCTGTATCAACGTTGTCGAGGAGGTTAGTACGGGTGACCTACAGCACTGGACGGATAGGACGCCCATCAAGCCGAAGCACATGGCATATCCAAGGACCTATGCGACATGAGCGCGCGAACAAATCAGCAGGGGTAAACGGGTACGCACGAGTGGACCCTCGCTTGATTGGAAAGGCAATCTCGAATGAATGCACCGTCGGTAGCAGAGTTAGGCTAGGAACTTACTTCGTGGTATCTCCAGAGCTACGAGGGCAGTTGAGTGGGTAAGATAGGACATGATCTAAGCGGAAGCTCACGGTGGTACCCTTCGACGCGACCACATTTTTGAGATGGCTTACTCTGGCGAGGGCTCGACCAGTGAGGTAAAAAGCAGGAGGCGGGGGTTCGTTCCAAATTGACCCCCAGGTATATACGGCATGTTCGAAAATTGGAATCATCGCAGTGGTCAAAAAATAAAATCGAGAAAAGTCTCACTCGTCTTGCATCCAGACGTCCCATTGGCTTACGCGATGGCGGACCAATCGAAGGCGCCGATGCAGCGCCACCAGGCTTTCTAGAAAGTAAGCCGCCTGGGTTCCGTGACGAAAATATAAAGCATCCCCCATAGCCACTCAAAAGATGGTAACAACCGGCCCCCGCGCAGACAGCAACCCCAGAGAACGTTAGGGGATAAGGTGCGACCGGGGAAAAGACAATGCAATGTGTATATAAACGAATGGACAGCGAGGCAACAATTTAGCATCCTTTGCGTCTAGCACTCCCCGTGCTACAAGCTACAATTGAACCTCGTAGTAATCAGCATGGGTTGCTGTGAATCCAATCTGATAACTCACACGCAACGTTGTCGTGTGGGATCTCTGCCATCTATTCTAACATATAACTGCGGGGGCGTTCACCCGGTCCGGGAATATGAAGGCCCACGGTGTTTTTTTGTAAGATTGAGTATACAACCTTGGAACGGCGACCCTGTGATCCGAAGCTGTGGGACCGAGCTGGAGAGGGTGTCGGGTGTGAAAGTCGTGAGAGGTCCTTGAACAGCAGCGAATAGATTCTAGAAAAGACACACTACATTTTTGAGCAACATCCTGGAATGGAGATATCGAACCTGCCTACATAGATTACCACCCGCCAAATATAGAAGTGATCACGATTGCTTGCTCATCAGTACGTTCAGAACTCTAGCGACCTGTCCTACGGCCTCCCTGATGCTCTCTATATCACTTGCGGGGACGCGATGCATGAAGCGACCTTCAAATTTGTCTGGATGAAACCGTAACAATGTTTCCTTGAGTTTGTCTCGATTTCGCCTCGAAACACCATTGTCTTTGGCGGGGGTGGCCACACCATGAACGTCTGGTAGAAGAAAGTTGGTGATAGCTTCCGGGGTAATCTCCTCTACATGGAGGAGGAAGCTGCTGTCTGGGTCTTTCCGCGTTGCGATGTGCGTTAGGAAGAGAGGCCAGGGTATATCCCCGAATGTCAACGGTCCATGATCCTGCGTGTGAGTGTCCAAGAGCGCCTTCCATCGCTGCTCGTATCGCTGTCTGTATTCTTCGTCTCGCTGCCTCTGCCTCTCCATTCTCCGTCTTTGCTCCTGCTCGAGAGCAAGCCTCTCCAGACGGGCCGTCTCTGCTTTGATTTCCTTCTCGCGGGCTCTCTGAGTGGCCCTTTCTGCATCTCGTTTCGCCTGCTCTTCGTACTCCCGCGCGTGCTTTTTCCTGAGTATGATTAGTCAATGACGAATGCGAGCATGTGTACCGCTTCACTCACTTCCACATGCCTTCCCTGATCCACTCAGTGTACTCATCATCGCCCATGTATTGTGGATCCGCTGCATCATGCTCGTCGCGGGCCCACCTATCAGGAATGTGGGGATAGTCATTGAATCGCGCGTTGATCCCATCCAAGCGTTCGTCCTCCTCAAGCGCGCCACACATTTTTTCCCTGAATTGCATGTCTTCCAGCTCAGCCCGGATAGCGTCATAGTCTGGCTTGTGAGACGATGTTGGAGGGGGAGGCGGACCGTACACGTCGTCGTCGTCGTCGTCGTCGGGAGCGACATGGGTCTGGTGCTTCTTTCTACTACTTGGGCCAGGAACGGGGTCGCTGTCGTCTGCGTCTCTGGAGCGCCTCCGCTTTGCTGCCTTTTTCGCTGCCTTGTACGCTTTACGACGGGCCCGTTCCCGTTCTTCTGCTGGCGTCCGCTTCAGATGCAACTTTGTCATGCTCCATTGGCATCCGCGTGGGGGGGACAAATGTCGGAATGTGATTATGTCAGCCAGCCGCTCCTCTCTGTCGTGCCATCAACTTGACATGCATCCTCTCTACGACGGTAAGCCTCCTCCTCGAAGGGGGGAAGGGCACTAACCCCCCTGATTCCGTCTAGTCGTCAGACAGCTCTTGTTCGTTATACCACCCATCGTCTGCCCCCTCCAATTCTTCGTCGATGCACCCTTTGGTCGATTCGCCCCTTCGTCCGACAGCATCCTCGTCGTCGACGGCATCCGCGCCTGGATCCTCATGGAAATTGTCTCCCCCATCGCCTTCCTCCACGCACTCGCCAACACCCCCCTGGCATCTTCCCCAACCGACACCCTCCCACTCACCCCCGCCCAACACGTCCTCGCCAGCCTCTTCCTCCTCCACTACGCCAACCGCGCCCTCATTTCCCCCCTCCGAACCCCATCCCGCTCAAAAGCCCACATCAGCGTTCCCCTTTCCGGTATGGTCTTCAACATCGTCAACGGTATCCTCATGGGCACCTACCTCCACTCCCACACCGCATCTACGTTCCTCGCCGACGCCTTCCGCCGTCCCGCCTTCTGGGTAGGCACCACCCTCTGGGCCATCGGTTTCGTTGGGAATGTCCTCCATGACGAAGTCCTCCTCAACATTCGGCGCAACGCCAAGGCCAAGGGTAAAGCCAAGGCTAAATCCGACGACCACCCACACGCGAAACATAGGGAGCACTATGGGATTCCGCACGGGTATCTCTACACGTACGTCTCGTACCCCAACTACTTGTGCGAGTGGGTCGAGTGGTTCGGATTCGCCCTTGCTGCTGCACCTATCCCTACGACGACGTCACTCGGTGCGCTCGTGTCCTCGGTCCAACCGCCCTGGATTTTCTTCTTTTCAGAGATTTTCCTCATGCTCGCGAGAGCTTACAAGGGCCATCGGTGGTACCTCAAGAACTTTCCAGATTACCCCAAAGATAGAAAGGCGATCATCCCGCTCGTCTTTTAGAATGCATTTGCACGTCACCAACTCGGCATCTTGGTGGGGCACAATAGTGACTGGGTACATTGATAGCGAGTGTAATACGAAAGTGCCATATTAATGTAGGCCCCACAGCATGCACCCCACACCTTGATAGACCCCCACGAAAACACGACCGAAAAAAATTTCATTAGTCCACATGATACAATACTTACTCTTAAGACGAATTCGCCCTTTGACTAGAGTTCGACCAATCACAGATAGAATGTGTCTCTTCCATACTATGCGAGTCATTGACACCCTCCACACATAGAATACATAGTTTATATATAACACCCAAAGGGCGACGCTGGCCTATCGCACAATAAACACGGAAAAAGAAAATGTAGAGAGTCAACTAGTTGGATCCATATGATCAAATACCTTTTGGATCCAATGACAACAACAATCATAACGACAGAGACGGCCCATCAACCCTAGGCCTACTTCTCGCTTCTACTGACATCGGCGTCGTCACGAGCACCCTGCAAAGCAAATCCGTCGTCAAAGACCCACATCAGCACCGCTCAACTCACCGCGCTAATATCACTCATCGAGAGCTGTGGTCGGGTAATAATCACGTCAATGTGATGTTCAGTCGATTGCTCTGCGGCGGAAAGGGTGCCAATCGCATTTCGGTCGAACAAGACCGTGGAGACGTGTTCCAAACGGTCACTGTCCTTCACGATGATGAGACGTGCGTTCAACGATGCCAAAAGACAATTTGCATATCTACACAGCAGTCAGCTTGCGCGCACGCGAGTCAGACATCCACACACGCACAGTCTCGACATCGAGTAAAAGCTACGCAGTGCAGGGCATCATTATCAGCACACCGCACGGAGATGGTAAACGCTCGGACATACATAGCAAGTTGGGCAATGGAAGAATTATACGGCCATTGGGAGACATCGATTTCCTGTGTGCTGGCGAACACGATCACATCTTTCGTTGTGCCGTAATTAAAGAGCAAGAACTGCAGTAACATGGATCCCGCAGTGACTGCACCGGTCTCACAGGTGAGTCGGACGAGCTGTGTGATCGAGCCCCTGGTCTGGCTAAAGGGCGATGAATTCTTGCGTTGGAGCAGCTAGGCGAGACATCTGAGCTTGCGATGATACTCTAACATATGCCTATACACACCAGTCGCGTCGTCTCGATGGTGATCACGAAATCGCACACCATACTCCCAATGCCCCATATCTAGTTGCAAATTCCTCAGTCCGTGCTTCTCAAGTGGAGAACCGAAGCTCACGTCTGAGATCACCTCTGGAGCTTTGATTACTGTTCCGGTGCTAACGACTACTGTTCCGATGCTGACGACAATGCATTGCAACAGCGACGTCTGTAGTGAGATAAGTCACGAGCGAGATAAGGGTGAGAGGTGCAGCATACCAACATGACGAAGACAGGTATATACCAATAACCACTCAGGACTTTGATCCTCCAGCAATAGAATCCATGTGCCAGAAGCGAGACTATCAACTTAGGTTGGTGTCAATTGGATTAGAGTATGCTGGGGACTTACTGATACCAGTCAAAATACTAAGCGCTCGGAACGACCAACTAAAGTTCCACGAACTTGCCCAGGAGAGCGGGATGCAAGAGAGGCAGTGGAGCATAGCCCCTTGTAGCATCTCATACATCACTACGGCAGCACTAAAAGTCTCCAGCACGAACAAGACCAGGACTGGTGGAGCACCCCGTATCAGTGAGTTGTAGCGATCGGGACGTGTTTCTTACTGTAAAGCCGGATCCACTTGGGATCCTTGGTGAACCTTGCATAGTAGATGGCTTGGCGGTATTGAGCGAGCCATAAAATGTTACGTACATGCTTGCACAACAAGAATCCCATACAAAAAAACGCTGAGCGAATAACCAAGGGCCTAAGTATGTTATCTCAGAGCAGAACAGGTGTCAACAAGACATGGGCCAACAAACCAGAGGAACATCTCTGCAGATAAAAGCATTAGTAGCTTCGTCCCACGATCATTCTGCAGGCTTACGATGGCAAATCAGAAATATCGACCTTGACAACGTTCTCCATCGCTTGGATGGGTAGTGTTTTGGCAAGCGCAACGCTCGTACACTGTCAGGTCGTACGGAGACGGTGTGCAGTGGAAAGAAGGCCCGGAACGCAGACATGACAGTTTATGTGGAACGTAACTGCGCCAGCGCCCATGGTGAGCGGGGGTTGACAGTGTTGGACTAGCGACCCGCAGTGATGGGATGTGCTAAATTTGAATCTGCGACAATGAGGAAGAGATCAATGAGAAACTTCGGGCGTCGGTCCCCACTTTGGGTCACTTAACCACCATGAATCAGAGATTGAGTGAGTTGACGGTGTCGGGCTAAAGAATCAGATCTTCAGACATCTCGCCTGACGACGGGATGATGGATGCATTAAAACACCGAATATCTCCGCTTTAATTACTTAAGTCCCCAGTTGAGTTCCACAGCTTCGTAGCAAGTCAACAAAAAAAAACATTTCGTTTTCGACTACTTTATTTCCTTCCCCTCTTGCGTCCGTGTCACGATTCAGGATGATGTCCTCAGACGAACCGGCGCCGACCCCGCTCCAGACGGTCCAGGCGTCGATCTCAAAAGCCCAGCGACAGTACCAACAGACGCTCGACCGGTGGACACCACACGTTCTGCAGCGGTGGTTGACGACGCTGGGTCTACTCGCTCTGTTCATGCTTCGAATCGTCTTGTCCCAAGGGGTACGTAACCATTCACTCTCGTGGTGCATTCTGGGAACTCACTCGCCATTCAGTGGTACATTGGTTCGTAATAAATTTCCTGTGTACGGAGAGGTGCCAACTAAACGTGCTCCCTTGACGTGTCAAAACAGTATGCTGTATGTCCTCTTGTCGTTCTATCGTTTCAGTCCGGTGACCATTTCCGCAGACGGCCTTGCTATCTACCTCCTCAACCTATTGCTGGCGTTCCTACAACCCAGGTTCGACCCTTCGCTTCAGGATGATCTCCTCGCGGACGAGATCGAGGAAGGTGCCACCGACAGCGGTCCCACCCTTCCCTCTCAACGAGACGACGAATTCAGACCTTTTGTGAGACGGTTGCCTGAATGGCAGTTTTGGTACGCCACCTACTCGCTCCCCACTATCCCCGAGGGACTAAGCAAGTCGTTTCTAGGCTAAGCGCAACCCGGGCTATCATCATCTCGCTCTTGCTCACCACATCCGATGTGTTTGACGTCCCCGTTTACTGGCCGATTTTGGTGGTGTATTTCTGTGTATTGTTCGCACTGACGATGCGGCGCCAAATACAGTATGTCCACTTGTTTACACCCCACGCTTTCGCTCACGTCGGGCCTTCTCAGACATATGATCAAATACAAATATATACCCTTTGATATCGGTCGCAAGGCGCGGTACGGTGGGGGCAAGTAGGCCTCATCCCCTCCCCTTCGTACGCGATGCACTATGAAAGGACAGCTTCTTTTCTTTTCCCTATCCATCTACGAATATGATGCTCTGGTTACGGTGACGGTAGATGTGATTGTGTAGTACTGGTACGGATTTACAACAATTATAATCTGCCTCTGATAGATGTCTTGTGGGTATGATCTCACAGCTGACCCTCACGTGATTTCTATGATCCAAGCTTGCAATCGTGCCATCGACCTGGTACGACCATCGTCAATAATGGCGACGACCAGCCCCCATCCGCCTGCAGTCCACGCGATGGCAAACCATGTCTTCAACTGCTTGGAAGCACACCGAGCGCGGTTCTCTACTCGGTCCAATCACCCGCCACTCTTTGTGGGTGTCCAAGGACCGCAAGGGAGCGGCAAGACCTTTCTCACGTCTCGTCTTCGTTCGCTGCTTGCAGAACCGCCCTATTCGTTGTCGGTTGCTGTGCTCTCGATCGACGACCTCTATTCACCGCATGCGGGACTGAGGGCACTCGCCGAGACGCATCCACGAAACAGACTGTTGCATGGGCGTGGGCAGCCGGGGACACACGATGTTGAACTTGGGAATAAAATCCTGGAGAAGCTCAAGGCGACCAACGACGCCGAGGGCGGACGCGGACCGGGTGAAGTGGCATTGCCGGTATTTGATAAGAGCTTGTTTGGTGGCGAGGGCGATCGTGCGCCGCAGGCTCAGGTGGTGCGTGGGCCCGTGGACGTTGTCGTGCTGGAGGGGTGGTGTGTCGGGTTCTACCCCGTGCGGAGGGAAGTGGTCGAGGAACGATGGCGTCAGCCGGTGCCGGGACTGCACAACTTTGATATGCGGGCGTTTGTCTCGCTCGAGGACGTGCTGGAGGTCAACGACCTATTGACGGCATACGTTGAATGGTGGCGCGAACTCGATGCGTTTATCCAGGTATGTATGCTGTGTGTTGCATGATCAAATGGTGGGGGGCTGCATGACGCGGCGGCACTTAGATCAGAGGGCCTTCGACGTCGCCGTTCGCGATCGTCTATCAGTGGCGGTTGCAACAAGAACAGGACATGAAGGCCAAGAACGGAGGACGAGGTATGACGGACGCGCAAGTGAAGACGTGCGTATTGTCTCGTCACTCTCTGATTTGGTTCGGGTGCCTTGCTTGCTCGCTCACGAGCACTCTTGGGGACAGATTCGTGGATCGTTACATACCGGGGTATGTCTTCTTTGGAGATGGGGTGAGGCGAGGGACGGTGGATGAGGAAGGGGGGCGGTTGCCGCCGTGGCATGGGCAAGGCTTGGTGCTCGAACTGGACCTCGAACGGAAGCTCCTGAGCACGAGTCTGTTCTGAAACTCCTGTGAGGGTCCCTGACCGCATTGAGTTCGAGAAAGCGGCTTGTGCAGTGCTTAGCTTGCTCTTGACTCGGTGATAAATTGATGCTTCTTCTTCGTCCAAGGCTGTATGCGTTGTGCTTTTCTTCTCGGGGCTATAGAGTGATGACCAGCTAAGCCATAAGACGTTGAGAAATCAGCGACGCCTCTATAATGACTTTATTTCCCACAGCGTCCGTGTCAAACGATTTATTTATTCATTCAAAAGACCTGCACGCCACCGTGACCCACTTCCACATCGTCCACTCGGACAGACACTGGCCAGGCTTGTTCGAGCATCTCCATGCCGTCTTTGCAGACGAAGTCGACAAGGGGCTCACGTATCCCCAAGAGGACATCCGAGACCCGGACACGTTCAGGGCTTACTTTTTCGCTGCGGACGTGGTGATCGCTATCGTTACCGCTGGCGGCCCTGCGGATAGGAAGCTTGAGATGACCTCCGACCCACACCCACTCGCTGAGGCGGTGGTAAGGGAGGTCGGGGTCGGGGTCGAGGTCAAGGACGATCTCGAGGACGATCTCGAGACTGCCAGGGCGGAACGATCGTGGGACGCCTGCGTGGTCGGATTTTGCTATGTACGTGAAACCAGAAATGTGACATGTTTGCGCCCCATTTGCCTGCACTACTACCTTGAATTTAAAGACAAAAAAACGCCCTGTATTGCTTGCAAAATGCTGACAGGATTTTTTTTCTTGGCTGGCCTGCAACGATCTTCTCGAAATCCTTGTTGTTGGCCGTCGTCGACTGATCAGCGAACTTGTCCTCTATATAATCGGGCTTTTTCGTTTTACCTCACTCTAGGTGAAACCCAACTATCCGCGGCGTTCGTCGCATGTAAGTCGACCTCCCCTCCGCGCCCTTCCCTAGTTATCACACAGAGATCGTCGGGTCGCTTATCATGGCAAATGGGAGCTCTTTGCTACGAGCCCATCGCCCAAACCCGTGAGCTCGGACAGGCAGAAATTGAAACCCTCCCTTTTTTTTCTTTCCCTCTCATTCGGAACACATCACCATCATTTCTCGTACAACTGCCGTCCTCTCGCATCTTTCGTCGTCCCGCCATCCCACCGAGGCGGTGATTATGGGCGTGTCCTCGCGCGGTCTTATTTATATCACGCACCGCGGTTGGGGTATGTGGCGAGCATGTTCAACTTGGTGTATGTGAATACCGTGGCGAGCGTTCAGTGAGTTTGGTGCTCCTCTCTCTCTCTACTCGATCCGTCGTGTAAAAAATCTGAGACTGACGTATCGCGCGTTCCTTTGAAAAAAGGCATTAGGAAAAATTTGGTTTCGTCAAGGTGGGTCTGATACCCAGGGAGGGAAGGGTCCATGAAAACTTGCAAGCGCCAACACCACCGTACCCACTGCCGTCCCGAATCCATCTCCCCACAAACATACATATATGTGTGAGAAAGGTTATCTCTTCCCAATTCGTCACACTTAGAGGCGTCTTTGACACTCATCCGAACCGGGGCTCAATATTGGGTATCCGACAGACGCATGTCATGCCTATTGGCACGCCGATTCGTAGAATTTGCACTCCACTCGTTTTTTTCTGACACTGCAGGTGGTATGCCGAGGCGGCAACACCTTGCGTGGTCATTTCGACAACTGGAAAACAACCCCTTGGAATTTGCCCAGTTCGACCACGGTCACGGATGGAATGTGTCTCTCCGTACTCGGCCAGGCTTCCCCTTCACCCCCAAAGTTCGAACGAACACTGCATACAAGCAATTGCGTAATTCCACTCCGGGACCCACCTCCAAGGGAATCATCCTACGACTTTTCCTCACCGCGAAGCGAATGGTGAGCAATCCATGCCGCGGCCGTTTCACAGGAAAAGGGGCTGAATTACCAAAATAGGTCATGCACGGCACTCGCCGCAGCGCAGCTTTTCCCAGTCGAGGGTAATCCCACGGTGCCGTGCATCGTTGTTCGGATCCACCATCCCAAGCTATCGGTCGTACTTCACTCATCTTTCGAGTTTCTTAACCACTCCTGCAATGAAGGCCACCTTGAAGAAACAATTCGGACGTTTCCGATCCCACATCGCCGGTAGAGACTCGTCTCCGGGGGAGGTAGATTCAGATATGCCCGGGGAACAGGTTATAGACCCCGTCGGTGGTGGGCCGCGCTCCGACAACTCGGGTGCTGCTAACATGCAGACGAACGCTTCGCATGTTTCCGACTTCATGCAGCATGTTGACCCACACCTCATGCAGAAATTTGGACAATTTAGAATTCTCATCATCGGCAGGGCGAATGCCGGCAAGACGACTATCCTGCAGAGAATCTGTAATTCGACGGAAGATCCGGAGATTTACAGTCGAGGGAAGAAGGTACGGTTGACCAAGCTGGGATATGGATATGCTGGATGCTAATGCTGTCGTCATGTGATCAGGTTGGTTTTGTGATCGAGGGGTCCAGGGATGTGAGCATCATGGCTACAATGAATACTATCATGGATATTTGCAATCCATCTCACTTTCCATAGCGTGGACTCCATGATATCAACTACGAGATGGTCTTCAAAAGCAACAAGAAATTTGTCTTCCATGACTCGCCTGGTTTTGAGGCTGGCCGTGAAGACGAGTTTGAGAAGATGAAGAACTTCATCACAAGGCATGCAGATATGACTCACCTCAAGAATCGGATCCATGCCATATGGTGAGTGGGCATATCCTGCTGGGTTCTGATGTCATTAACATGGACAGGTATTGTATTCCAATGGATCAACTTCATCGTGCTATTACTGTTGCAGAGGAAAGGTTCTTTAGTGAATGTGACACAAGAAAAGGTGATGGATCATTGTTTTGATGATACTTTCTGAGCTCATTGGTGTGGATGCTAGTGCCAGTTGTGGTGCTGTTCACTAAATATGATGCACTCATGATGGAGGCATTCCAGCCTGAAGACCTACTACTGCCACCAGAAGATCAACTTTTGATGCAGAGGGAACGCATCAAGGAGAGGTTTACCAAGAGAAATGTATGGGGGGATTTGTGCAACATGACATTTCCTCCACAGGCATTTGTGCAACTGGAAAGTTTGTATACACATATATGCTTTGATGTCTGTTCTATTCTATTGATTTATATTACTAGACATGGATACATCAGATGAAGGCTGTAACATATTACTGGAACAGACTGCAGCTGCATTGGATGATGAATCATTGCAGATGTTGCTGATTACAGCACAGGAAATGAATATCCTGCTATGTGTTAAATATGCAGTCAGATGGTAAGTGAAATAGTGATTGGATGTAGAGGATATGTATATTGATGCCATGAAGTGCCTTGGTGCCTTACATTGACTTCAAGACTACCAAACAGCAGGACTATGATTTAGTTGATGCATTGGCAAGTTGGTTTCCACACACACGGGTAAGATTTTGCAGGACAATAATTTCTGAGGATGACAATTGATTGTATACTTGAATGATACTGGTGGATTGTTCATCAGGTAATTATCAAGACATTAGACTGAAAGAGAGTTTGCTGATTGATGTTTTGATTCTTTCCATGAAGAAAGTATGTGATATACTATGCATTGAGATCATGATAAACTCACATGCTATATTATGCTGACAGTATGTAAGTGGGGTATTGAAGCAAAAATGAGGGTGATGAACTCATTGTTACCTTTTTCTACTGCTCTTGCAATGATAGCAAGTGAGTAATCTGCTGGATACTTGAGTAAGGATGTCACTGATGAATTTATGTTTATTATTGTTCTGAATATAAAGGGAGTAAGTGATATAGAAAAACATGCAAATCAACATGTTATTAATGGGTTTTTTATTTCATGACTACTGCTATCATTTTACTATCAGACAGTAAGTGATGTAAAATGTCTTGTGAGGGCTGATTATCATATCACACAATAGGGAGTAAGTGGGGACATATACATCTAGAAGACACAAAACTGAGGATTTTGCATCAATTACACAACTATCACTCAACATAAAGGTGGTAAGTAGGTTATGATTGGAAAACAAAATTTTATTGATTATTCTTTTTTCATTCTACAATGACTATTCCAATATTAGTTTGTAAGTAATCAAGTACACATTTTGTGGGAAAGTGTTGATCATGGGCCTCTGTTCTGTGCTTTGAATTAACAGTTTGTAAGTGGTCTATTGTGGATTTGAAATGAGAATGTTGCTGATCTCCCATTGATAGGGAGTAAGTGGTTTGATGTGGATTTAAAATGAGAACACTGCTCATCAGCATGCCCCCTGCTACTCTCCAATTGATAGCCAGTAAGTGGTTTGATGTAGATTTGAAATGAGAGTGCTGCTGACCAGCATGCTCTTCCATTGATAGTCTGTAAGTGGTCTAATGTGGCTTTGAAATGAGAATGCTGCTGATTCCCATGCCTCTTGCTGCTTTTCCATTGATAGTATGTGAGTGATCTGGTGGGGATTTGAAATGAGAATGCTGCTGATCACCATACCCCTCCTGCTACTTTTCAATTGATAGGAAGTAAGTGGTCTCATATGGATTTGAAATGAGGATGCTGCTCACCCATTGATAGGAAGTAAGTGGTCTGATGTGGATTTAAATGGCAATGCTGTTGATTACCATGCCTCCTGCTACTCTTCCATTGATAGCCAGTAAGTGGTCTGATGTGGATTTGAAATAAGAATGCTTCTAATCAGCACACATCATGCTTTTTTCACATTAATAGCCAGTAAGTAGTATGGTGTGGATTCAAAATGAGAATGCTACTCATCAGCATGGCTTTTGCTGCTTTTCCATTGATAGCGAGTAAGTGGTCTATGTGAATCTGAAATAAAAATGCTGCTGATCAGCATGGCCCCTACTACTTCTCCATTGATAGCTGGTAAGTGGTCTGAAGTGGATTTGAAACAAGAATGCCACTCATCAGCATGCCTTCTGCTGCTTCCCCATAAATAGGCAGTAAGTGGTATGAATTGGATTTGATGTGAGAATGCTACTGATCACCATGCCTCCTGCTACTCTTCCATTGATAGCGAGTAAGTACATGTGAATTTGAAATGGAAATGCTATTGATCACCATGCCTCTGGCTGCTCTCCCATTTATAGGATGTAAGTGGTCTAATATGGATTGGAAATCAGAATGCTGCTAATTAGCATGCTCTCCTATTTATAGGCAGTATGTGGTCTGATGTAGATTTAAAATGAAAATGCTGCTGATCACCACACCTTCTTCTGCTCTCCAATTAATAGTTTGTGAGTGGTTTGATGCAGGTTTGAAATGGGAATGCTGCTGATCAACATGCCTCCTGCTACTCCTCCATCAATAGAGAGTAAGTGATCTAATGTGCATTTAAAATGAGGCTGCTGCTCATCAGCATGTCAACTGCTGCTCTTTCATTGATAGTCTGTAAGTGGTCTAATATGGATTTGAAATGAGAATACTGCTGACTGCCATGCCTTCTGTTGCTCTCCCATTGATAGGATGTAAGTGGTCTGATGTGGATTTGAAATAAGAATGTTGCTCACCCATTGATAGCGAGTAAGTGATCTATGTGCATTGGAATGAGAATGGTGCTCATCACCATGCCTCCTGCTGTTTTTCCATTGATAGGAGGTAAGTGGTCTGATATTGATTTGAAATGATAATGCTGCTGATCAACATGCCTCATGCTATTCTCCCATCAATAGTATGTAAGTGGTCTGATATTGATTTGAAATGGAAATGCTGCTCATCACCATGCCTCCTGCTGCTTTCCCATTGATAGTTTGTAGGTGGTCTGATGTGCATTGGAATAAGAGTGATGCTCATCACCATGCCTCCTGCTGTTTTCCCATTGATAGGGAGTAAGTGGTCTGATGTGGATTTGAAATGAGAATGCTGCTAACCAGCATGCCTCCTGCTGCTCTTCCATTGATAGCATGTAAGTGGTCTCATGTGGATTTGAGATGAGAATGATGCACATCACCATGCCTCTGCTGCCCTCCAATTGATAGCGAGTAAGTGGTCTCATGTGGATTTGAAATAAGAATGCTGCTCATCACCATGCCCCCTGCTGCTCTCACATTGATAGGGAGTAAGTGGTCCAACGTGGATTTGAAATATGAATGCCATTGCTCAGCATGCCTCCTGTTACTGTCCCATTTATAGGATGTAAGTAATCTAATGTGGATTTGAAATTAGAATACTGTTAACCACCATGCCTTCTGCTGCTCTTCCATTGATAGCTAGTAAGTGGTCTGATGTGGATTTAAAATGAGAATGCTGTTGACCACCATGCCCCCTGCTGTTCTCCCATTAATAGTGGGTAAGTGGTATGATGTGGATTTGAAATGAGAATCCTGCTCATCACCATGCCTCCTGCCGCCATTCCGTCAATAGTATGTAAGTGGTCTGATGTGGATTTGAAATTAGAATTCTGCTCACCCATTGCTAGCGAGTAAGTGGCTTGATGTGCATTGGAGAATGCTGCTCATGAGCATGCCTCCTCCTGCTTATCATTGATAGTCAGTAAGTTGTCTGTTGTATCTTTGAAACAAGAATGCTGCTCACCCATTTATAGGATGTAAGTGGTCTGATATGGATTTGAAATAAATGCTGTTTATCAGCATACATACCTCCTGCTGCTCTCCCATCAATAGGCAGTAAGTGGTCTGATTTGGGTTTGAAATCAGAACTCTGTTAATCACCATGCCTCCTGCCACTCTCCCATTGATAGCAAGTAAGTGGTCTGATGTGGATTTGAAATGAGAATCCTGCTTATTAGCATATCTCCTGTTGCTCTCCCATTGATAGGCAGTAAGTGGTCTGATATGAAGTTGATATGTATGAGACTGCTGATAATTACTTTCTATTGTCTCTGCTGCCGTGGCTGTTCCACTGATAGTTTGTAAGTATCTTTGTAAGCATGAAAAAGTGCTGATTGCTGATCAGTTCCTTTTTGTTTCTTTTTACTACCTTTCTGTTTGCAGGAAGTAAGTCATGTGCTTTGAAATCACAGCAAGAATGTTGATATCAACTTGCCTTTCACAGAGGGTGAATCAATTGATATCCATTGACAATGTTGGCCACTAACAACACATTCCTATCCTTGATGCTTCCTCCAACACAGAATGTAGGTGATCTCATATATAATGCAAATCTCCGTTTTGTTCACTAAACTTGTTATTTCATTGTATCAATCCAACATAATTCTATTATTTCTTATATTCCAATATGCTTAGCTGGTAAGTATTGTCTTGCTATTGATAAATCATGCAGTTATGAATGGATATCCCTACAGGATGTAAGTTTAGTTTGTTATGTGACATTTTTGTGTTATTCACCTTTATGCCTTGTCAACTTCCAGCAGGTAAGATACTTGTGTAATATCTTTAATATTCTTGTTTATAATTTGAATAGACAGTCAGTTTTATGTTTAAGTTCCATATGTTACAACTAATGTTATTCAGATCCTCACCAAGCCTGGGTCCCATCCAGTAAATATTTTACAATTTCATCATACTACATATGTACTTGCTAATATGGTCTTGTGTCATTCAGATTTCTCTTCAGACAAAAGAGACAAGACCCATGGCATGTATATTTACATAAATTCATTTCTTATACCAATTCATTTATGTATTTCAGACTAAGAAGACAGCCAATGCATGGAAAAAGGTCCTTCAAGATGGCATTGGTAAGTCAATTGATTTCTAAAATTGATGACTTTTATGACTTTCTTAATAGACCTTATACTACTTTTTCAATACTCCTTCACTCTTGTCCAAAACAACTCTGAAGATCCCCTCACCCTGGCAATACAGAGGTATAAAGCATCTGGAATATCTGCTCAGGTATTCAAGAAACTGGATGAGCTCTTTGTCAAGTATTCTGCTGCCAGTGGCAAGCATGAAAAAGTGAAACTTGTTATGGATGTCATCTTGGATCACCCTATATGTAGGTGGTGAAGTAACATATGTAGATGTTCACATACTAACCTGATCTGATAACACAGGCTAAATGTCATGACTTGTAGAATCTGCACTTCTTTTTGTTCTAGAATACAAGGCAGTTGAACTTGAAGATCCCAAATTCAATGTGAGATGATGAGATAATGTGCAAGCCAGAGATGCAGGTTAGGTAAACCAATATCAAGGGTTTGTTGATAGCAAAGACACAACCTCAGCTTGCTGTCACAATACAGTATATTGACCATGGTTCTAATTACCTTCTTCACTGACATGACCAACATACTCATCAAGATGATATTCCACCCTTCAATGGCTGGCTTTCCCCTGTCTCCATCCACATCCATATCCCATTGCATCATCATTGCCCTCCTTGCTCTGAAGTTCCCCATCCGGAGGGTGTCCCATATGGCCCTATCTACTTCCCCCCAGAGCCTATGTAGGACCGATCCCCCACGAGCATCGACTAATCGCCGCTTTATTTGATCTGCTGTGGATGCTGGAGCCGCGGAGCTGCTCGCGCACGTCACAGTCGAATGATGTAGGACGCCACCGACAAGAAAAGGAACAGTACCGTCGACGTCGTGAGGTAATTTGTCGTAAAGTGTATGGGAAGGGACTCCCTGTTCAATGCTGAGGGCGCCGAGAGACCGTCCTGTTGTCGCCACAACGGAGTTGTGCAAACCCCAAACGACGCTCGCGTGAGAGCTGGCGCACGGTGTAAATTGAGGATCTCTCGGCATTTGGCGGGGTGACGATTCGGTCACTGTCACGTTCAGAGCAGCAGAGATCGAAGAGCCTGAGCGTTGCCTTTAACTGAGCCTCGGGGGTCCGGTAAGAGGAACAGCAGTATGGAAGAAGAAGCGGATAGTGTAGGCGATGGAAAACGAGGGGGGACGAAGGGAGGTGTCTGAGTAGCCTTCTCTTTCATTGCTTTGTCAAGAACTCCTGCACAGCGATTACTACAGGAGGAACTAGCATGTCGGTCTACTCACTGTCCTATGGCTTGATGGCAACTCGACCTCATAGGTCAAAAATTCCTTGGCATGACCCCATTCCACCGGGCGTGGCAAGACGTGTAAACAATACAGTTCTGATACGTCCTCGTATGCTTCCCTGGTCGACAGAACGAAGTCGTACCGCCCATGGTTGAACAACCAATCCTCTGTTATATCCCGACCGACGGTCGGGGAGTTCACTCGAATGCTGGATACAATATGTGTAACCAAGACTTGGTGTGGAAGAGTGTGAAACGGGCAAGTGACTACGCGTGTGACGTGGCCACAAACGATTGGGGCGATAACAGTAACAGCTCGCGCAGTGTCATCGGTAGGGTGGTATGGTCTGGGAGCGAGGCGTACACCGTAGACTGGAGCGTAATGCGGAGAACATCCGATTTATGTACGACGGTGAGAACCACATTGATCTGGGACAGGTGCAATGGGAGGCTGCAAGATTGCGAATGCTCAAGAAACCGAGGTAGTTGCGACGCGCGAGGACAACATCGCGATAAAGACATGCCTGAGCAGGCTCGTTATAAAGTGAGTGTAGAGTCGCATCTATCGAGGACGAGGACAAGTTTGGGAGGGTAGACTCGCACCTGGCTTTGAGAAGCAAGAAGCCCTAGACCGGCATCGTTGCCTTGGTGGTCGTGGTCGTGGGTGGTCATTGTCGTTGTCGTGGTCGTGGTCGATATTCGTCTCAATGCAAGACCGAGCACGCATGGCATTTGCCGGGTCCGGCACGTCGCGTCCGTCGCCGGTTCGGCCTCCGCGGAATACAACAAAGACATCGAGGACAGCACCTCCGCTCTAAACGCACCGGATATCGAGTTCATCCTTGTCCCCGCCGCTCTCGGGGATCACACGTTCGTATTGGAACCCGGATTGCATGGGTATACCAAGATCGCGGTAAGTACCTTAATTTTCTTCTCGGGAGGGTCCAAGATCGACGCCGACGTTAGCCCGACGAGCGTTGGTAGCGGTCAACTCAAGTCCGCAGACGCCTGGGATGACCCCGTCATTGGTGCAAAGTCAATCTTGGTTCCATTTTCCCTGCCCCTATCCTCGTCGCTGCGGAAAACCTGGTGGGTCTGATCAAAGCGGAATACACCGACACTGTCTAATCTGGTAGACATCTTCAATCAACACGACCGTATGATGTTTTCGTGCTAGGTACATCATAAACGGTACATAGCTATCCTGGATGTCTGTCAGTGTGAGCCATCGTGGGTGCGCAAGAACAGCGAGATGGCCTCCTGTTTTGGCGTCCCGGTAATACCGAGTACGGCGTATTGGCCACCCATACTGAGCGGATCCACGAGCGGATTGACGCTCTCTGGAATCACGGTCCTTCTCTCCCCGGTGGGGGCAGCTGGACAACCACTTCGTTGAGGAATATGCCCTGCGAGAGGGTCCCGTGGAGTGTGACTGGCCCAGGTCAGCGTCGAACGAAAGATGGAAAAAGTACAAGGGACTGACCGAGATCCGAGAGCACCTCTTTCAAGAGGGCAAACGTGATGATGATGGGGAGGGGGATACGCGCACAACGAGTTTCCGACTGCTTTTTCGGCACCACGGTCGATGATGAGGGATGCCATCCTTGCATCGTTTTCTGCGTGCATTTGCGTATGTGCAAGGAAGGAGAAAGAGAGGAGAAAGCTTGAACGAGGACATGGTATTGCGAGGGAGAGACAGACAAACCTTGATGACATGCACGGGGAGCATCGTCAAGCGGTCATCACGGTGGATGATCTGGTCGAGGGCAGGGAGAGCGCGATGCGGAGGGTTGTGCGTTGGAGGGTCACATAGCAGGGCTCATCTCGACGAGATGCGCTGTCGAGTTTATCCCGGGAGCTGGCGAACGTGTACCCTGGGTGGGCTGGTGTGAGCGCGGTGAGACGGTGCGGAGGGGGGCGGACCCGTAGATATGTCGTTCATGAGGGCCCCGCGTCCCAGACCAAGCCCGACTATCCGAAAGGATTTCGACGCGGTGATCATTCAACGGTTGATCATCCAGAGGGCCAGGACCTGTCGGACGTTGGTGTATTTCTGTGTATGAGGAAGGGGGCGGTTGCCGCCATGGCATGGGCAAGGCTTGGTGCTCGAACTGGACCTCGAACGGAAGCTCCTGGGCACGAGTCTGTTCTGAAACTCCTGTGAGGGTCCCGGTCCGCATTACGACCCCAACTGAGTTCGAGAAAGACGATTTGGGGTTTCATTGAACCTGTGCAGCGTTATCGTTATCTCGCTCCGACTCGGTGATACATCGATGCTTCTTCTTCTTCGTCCAAAGCTGTATGCCTTGGGCTTTTCTTCTCGGGGCTAGTGGCAGATATCGATGATAATCAGCTAAACCATAAGACGTTGAGAAATCAGCGACGCCTCTCAACTTCCAGATAATGACTTTATTCCCACATCGCACTGTCGCCGCCCGTCCGCGTCAAACCTCGACTAATTCATTGATTCGTTCAGAAGACCGCGCTCGAAGAAAAAAATGTCCGCCTACGGTGCCCTCTCCCGCCCCGCGAGGTCGTCCAATCTCCCCACCACTGCATGGCCCCACCCACGCGACCCGCACGCCACCGTGGCCATCTTCCATATCGACCGCCCGGATAGACACCCAGGCTTGTTCGAGCATCTCCATGCCGTCTTTGCAGACGAAGTCGACAAGGGGCTCACGTACCCCCAAGAGGACATCCGAGACCCGGACGCGTTCAGGGCTTACTTTTTCGCTGCGGACGTGGTGATCGCTGTCCTCACCGCTGGCGGTCCTGCGGATGGGAAGCCTGGGATCACATCCGACCTACACCCACTCGCTGAGCCGGTGGCAAGGGAAGACGCGGTCGGGAATGGGGTCGAAGTCGAGGTCGATCTCGAGACTGCGAGGGCGGAACGATCGTGGGACGCCTGCGTGGTCGGATTTTACTACGTACGTGAAATGTGACATGTGTTTGCGTTGCGCCCCCATTTGCCCTGCACTACCGCGTTGAATTGTAAAACAAACGCCTTGTTGCTTGCAAAATGCCGACAGGGTTTTCTTGGCTGGGGACGCCGTTGTCGACCGAACTTGCCCTCTCTAATTGGCCTTTTTCATTTTCCTTCCTCTAGGTGAAACCCAACTACCCGGGGCGTTCGTCGCATGTAAGTCGTCCTTCCTTCCCTTCCTTCCTTTCCCTATCACAAAGAGATCGTCGGGTCGCTTTTCGTGGCAAGTGACAGCTCTTTGCCACCAGCCCACCCCCCAAACCCGTAATCTCGGACAGGCGGAAATTGAAACCCTCTCTCTTTCTCTCTCTCTCTTTTAATCATTCGGAACACATCATCGTCATTTTTGATACAGACACCATCCTCTCCCATCTCACTTTCATTTCCTAGATCTGCAACGCGGGTTTCGTCGTCCCGCCATCCCACCGAGGCGGTGGTTATGGGCGTGTCCTCGCGCGGTCCTACTTGTATTACGCACCGCGGTTGGGGTACGAGGCAAGCGTGTTCAACTTGGTGTATGTGAATAACGTGGCGAGCGTTCGGTGAGTTTTGGGCTCCTGTCTCTCTCCGTCATGTTAAAGGATTTGAGACTGACGTACTGCACTTTGCTTTGAAAAAAAGACTTTGGGAGAAACTCGGTTTCGTCAAGGCGGGTCTGATACCCAGGGCGGGAAGACTCAAGCGGACGGACGGGCCGGGGGAAGAATACGTCGATGCTTGGGTGATCTACAAGAGCTTTCGGTGATAGGGGAAAAAAGGGGGGGATGATTATCCTCGACTGGGAGGGTTTAGGTACACTTCTCCTGTTGATCACGATGGTTCCCCTACGGAGCCAGTATGGACTAGGTCGTCCGCAAGATACCAAGTAATACTAAGCCAAGCACGGGGGCGTAACATGCATTTCACAGGGGGTTCGAGAGTACTTGCGAGCGTCAACGCCACTGCGCCCATCGCTTACTATAAGTTCCATCCATCTCCTCACATACATACATATATGTGTGAGAGAGGTACTATCTCTTTCAATCAGTGGCACTCGAAGGGCGTTTTTATGAAATGTGGACACTATTTGTATGATTATCATCCGAATCGGGGGGCCCTACAATCAAAAAGAGATACGAATGGAGCATGACAGTAAACAACACTGGACATGATCAAGTACTGGGTCAGAGGTACACCGAGTTGGAAAGGAACGCCGTTAAATTTTGAAAACCGGGTATGTCCTTGGCAGCACCCATATCAGGCCACAAGTACTGCAAGGGGGCACAAATCGCGCAGGATGATGGGCACGATGAGCAATACTGACTATACACACAGGTTCTCTCCCCAAAAAATGGATCGACGACCGGAAACGGCGGACAGACAGTCACGATGATCAGCAGGTAGGGGATCCGACGACACGTGCTGTGTTGTACATTACCACAGTTAGGAGGCCACAACAAAATTTGCTCGGGTTGGAAACTGTTGAGGCCAAGTGGAGCGATCATGATATTGAATCAATCGATCCCTCGGACGGGCCCATCCGGGGTGGGTTGGACCCACCCCATTTCTAGCCCTACGATCCTGAGTATATGTTATCAGTGACGGTCCATTTGGAAAACAAAACCTGGACTTGGAGTCTCAGGGTGGTTCTGATAAGACGACCGTGTGGATCTTTCTCTCAGCCTCACTGCGGATCGTCGCGGGATAGCTTTTTTTCGCAGGCGCGCCCGCGGCGGCAGTGCGGCGAATCAGACAGTTCGAGGGACTGTTGCTATGTATAAACTCGAGTCACTAGCCATTGATGAGGAGGAAGAAGGACCGGGAGCTATCAGGGATAGGTCAGCCCATGTACCCCTTAACACGGGCGCGGCACTGCGCGCGGGCGGTGCGGAAGTAACGGGAAGCAAAGAGAAGCAAGGGAAGGGCTAGGGAAGGAAAGGAAGCGAAAAGGGACGACTCGAAACGTTTGGATCGCGGCCCGATTTTGATATTTCGCACATCGGCGACGGGCCCATCGCAAGCCAAGGGAACCAAGGGAGGTCAGAACACTGGAGCACTGGAACCCTGGAACCCTGGAACAGATATAGCTTACTTTGTATGGGCGCAAGACCACGATCACTTGTGCGCGGTGCTTCAGGCCTGTTGCGTGATTCGCGGGGGCGGCGGGGCCAGGTCTAGCGAGGGAACGGGGACGACAAAGGTGTAGGGTAGGGTTAGATCGCCCGTCCGGTGTGTTCCGCGTCCGCTCGCGCAACCGTCATTGGATATGGAGGGTATTTGAAAGTCGAAAGGGATGGGGAGGCGCAACCTTGAGCACGCTTCTCTACCATTACGCACATACATAATGGAGGCACTACAACAATAGTGGCTGTTCCGCGAAAAACCAAAACTCCTAGATGCTAGGCCACGCTCAACGGGGCCCCGAGGGATTCGAGACCAAGGTGAAAAAAAAATTGGAAATCCCTACCCATCCATCCCGTACTCGCAGAAGCGATGCCAGAAAAAAAAAACGTACGACTCCCGTGTGACTTCAATTGGTTCCTGTGTTGCGCGGGCGGGAGCTGCCATTGTGTGAATGTGCGCTTGGCGAAATGTGCGCCGTGCTTCGATTCCACGTGCGTCGCGCCATCTCCGTCCATGGTCGCATGATTGTCGTCGTCGACCGTCGTGAAGCAACAACAAAGCGTATCCATGTTAACCATGTCACCGTTTTGTGTTTTGCAAGTCGAACAACGATCAGACCCCCAACGGAACATGGCCGAAAGGTCGTACGGCAAAGCCACCACCCAAAACCAACCAGCCAGGTACGGCGCGTCCGCGTCCGCGTGCACACACATGGCGAAGGGGGACCACAGAGACACAGCTCCAGATCAAAACACGGACGAGACAGCAGCTGAGAGGATGGAACGCCCCTCGTCAAATGCCACACAAGCCACCTCCTTGTTTTTTTCCGCGCAACACGGTAAATTGGTCCCGTTTGCTGAGCGGATGACAATAATATGTCGAGACTCTGGGCGCTGTGGGTAAGCCGAGGAGAAGTTGATACACTTCGTATCGAATGCTGTGATGGAAGCAACATGCTCACCTGCGAACCGTGGCGTGCTCCAGAATGCGGCGGACCGCCAATACAGTACTTGAATGCTGACCATTTGTATGCCTCCGTTGAATGAATCCACCTCGTGCAAGGCATTTATCCTTCCATGGGTACAAGGTTCAATTCCCTGGGTACAAAAACGGCAAGTACGCAATGGAGGTCGGCGAAGATAACGAGAGGAATACATTGGAGGTACTTTGAACGGACCATGGCCATTGGGAGATTACTATAATGGAGGGCCATGAGGTGATCGCGTGTTTTCCTGGAGTGATAGTTGAGCGCAAGGCGGTGCTGATCGTCTGACATCAGGGGTGGGTGGATTTAACCTTTACAATCAGCGACATCACGAACAATGAGTACTTTTGCAATGCTGTAGTCAACCGCTGTGACTGCACACCGGAGATTGACGCCGAGCTCCAGACCGGGCGTACCCGCGTACCCGTTGTAGAGCAATCCGTGTACTTGCCATCCTGTAGCCTGTTGCATAGCGATCATGCTTTTTATCTGGAAGGTGGCCGCCAAACAACGTTGAGGCCGGCAAATTTACCAAGTGTTGCCCACTGGAAGTTGCGGTGGCACCGTATCGCTCAAACACAATCTGAGTCGACTCATCTTTGACACGGCTCTCTGTTCATCTCGTGTGTACTGTACCTTGGCTGGCACCGCATGGCTTTGGGAAGAAACGCTGCTGGCTATGTGTGGCCGCCATCTACTGCCACACCGTGCCTCGATGAACTGTGTTGGATTGATTGTGAAGGTCTGCCAAGTTGAAGCGAGGCCGTCCTTCTCCTGGGGGGGAGAGCGTCAGAAGCCCTACCTCACCCTACCAGCGAGCCCTTATCGAACTGCGCGCGAGTGCTCTGAAACGGCTGACCCAAAGCCGGAGATAACTCCATCGAAGACCCGCTCGGCGTCCAATGCGTGCCACGGGATCTTTTTTTTTCTTACTGTAAAAAAAAAGACATCAACACGCGCCTTGTCCGAAAAAGGGTGCTGCGCTCCCAAGGATTGCCAGCAGATGAGATAAACGTCCGCATGGGGCAGGTTCCAACAGAAACGTCTGATATCGGAAGCCCTAGCGCCGCTAAACCTGAATTTAGCATTCAGTTTGAGCCCGCCAAACGTGGACGGATCCCCGCATGAGATTGAATCACGTTCGTAAACGCGAGAGGGTTGTTCCAGCGACAGTGATAGCATCAGCTGTAGCACCGAACACTGTCTACGTTATCGGTGCCGGGCTGTGTTGGCGTTACCTCAGAGATGAGGCCAAACGAAGGGTAGTAGCATCAGTCCTTTGCCGTGGGTGCCACAACTGATGCGGTATGCGTTGACGTTTTGTGAGAAGGGGCACTTATCCCCCCTTGAGACGTGTGTGAAGTTTCACTGGGTGCTTGGATGAACACGAGGTGCGGCCGACTTTTTTGGCACTTTCGTTGTATTCAGCAAAACTTGTTTCTTTATGATGTACACATGCCTACGAAAAAAAGTTTGTATGCAGCTATTGACACAACATGAGTATGCAGTGATGCCCAATGCGAGATGAAGCAAAGAAAGGTCCGTCGCCAGCAATACTCCATGTCGCCCACCCCCAAAGCACGCACGGGGTAGGGTATAGATAGGTCTTTAAATAATTGGTAAGCGACCTGGAATAAGGGTGGAGATGGCGAGTATACAATAGGTATCGTCTTCAAGACGACGATTCTAGGCGAATAACGTGAGCTACAATATGAATGAGTTACCACACGGCGGGCGAAGCGAACGCGAACATCTTCGTCTTCGAATGAACGATAGGGAAGGATTCTGCTTTTACGAGACCTGGTGATGATGATGCCGACACGATCTTGGCCGTATGATCCTCGATGCCGGGTGGCGTGGGTGGAGAGGCCGATGACGCTGGGGACGTCGACGGTGAATAGGATGGTGAGGGTGTATCGGGGGTGGTGGGGGGAGTCAAGTAAGCCGCCGAAGGATTTGGAGGAGGGGGGAAGACCGGTTTGGGTGGCGATGGATACCGCTGCCCGTACGATGGGGAAGGACTGGTACTCGACGAGGCTGCAAAGGGATTGGCAGTGGGTGGTGGCGTAGACTTCTTGGTTGATGGTAGGATGTAGGTGGGGTATGGCCCGGGACCGACGAAATCCTTGCGGATCATATCCTCGAACTCTCTGAGAGTAATTGGATCTACGTTTAGTTCCCACTCGAGATACTGACACATTTCGCGCTCCATCTGGTTGATCTCCCGCAGTTGGAACATGCCCTGGGCGACGATGGACCAAGACTTGTTGGAGTACGTGTCGTCGCAAATCACCTTCGAGGCGAGCATAAAGGCAGAGACGAATAACCGGTGACCCGAGGATCCCCGAGCGGTCGGAAATCGAGCCTTGAGTCGCTGCAAGAGGACGAGGGCGGCGAAGGTTACCGAGCAATGGAGTTTCGTCCTGTGCAGGGCATAAGCTATGAAGTGGGGTAATTTGACAGTCGAATTCGACGAGGATGGGGGGTACTCGGGACACGCGAATAGATGGGTGATGAACCGAGCACATAGCCTCGATGTCTGCTCGTGGCCGTAAAATGGATCTTGCCTAGTGGAAGTGGGCTGTGTCGAAGGTGGTTTGGTGGACGGTGCCTGAGAGTCTGCTTGAGAAAAATTGGCCAGAAGAGGAGAGTGGAAGGACTCACCGGAGGTTGGGGGTATGAGACACGCGGGTGAGAAGCGTTGTGGGTTGACCTGAACGGCGATGGATGGCTGGCGATGACTGGACCGTGGACAGTGGCCATGAGCAAGAGGGAAGGGAAGAGGTGGCGCTGGAGAAAGCAAAAGCGATAGAGGGCTAATAGTTCGGAAGCACTGTTGGGGGAAGATGAGCATGTATATAAATCGTCAAGTCCTGAGAAACAGAAAATATCCGAACCCAGCAGATTTCAGATCATATCCAAAATTCTGAAAAATGGTTATTATATAATCAAAACGTGCCGAACCGCCCAGCCGAGTGAAGCCATGCAGCACGCCAGTCAAATTTTGTTGGGACCTGGCCACTGCGCCGGCGCGGCACACCAATTGTTTATTATTGGCACCGCCAAATAACTGGCAGCTCCGTGGAATGAACAATGGAAAACTCACCGTGGGAACGGCCCGAGTACGTCTCCAAGTGGCGCTCGTGCACTCTCGTCTGTCTTCGCTTGTTGCCTCGAGGACGGCGAGAAGGTATCCCTTGACAAATCTCGTTATCCACCAGGTGTGGGTGATCGGACACACGGCGGGTTGTCTGCACTGTGCACTGGGATCGAGTGGGGTGGGCGATGAGCAATGTTGCCACACAGCGTTGTGTGCGCAGAACGAGGGACTCGCTGCGCCCTCCACCTCCTCCTTTTATACTCGGCGCGGTAGGAACAAAGGTATTTTGGAGAACAAATCTCGACGGATGTGATGACAACATCCTCCGCTAAGAGGGGCAGTCGTCGCACAGAAGGACCGGCCGTGCGATCCGCATCAAACCAAAAGGCGGTGCTATTACAAGCCCCGAGCCGGCTCGGTTCATCGCATTCAAGTTTCGTCTGCATTGCACCCGTCCCGAGCAAGCTATCCATTTCCCTCTCGACATCGTTCTAGCCTACAGCAGCCATGGCTTTGCGCTATGACCGGATCGACGCTCAGGGACCCTGCTGACACTTGGATCACTCTAATTCAGTTCCGAATAACACAACTCCTATACCACTTCCCGAGCCTCTTCTAACCTCCCGACCATGCACGATACTGCGCGCGACCGGTTTCAGGCGAGCAAGCGTATGCCGAAACTCGTCCTCACTGCCTTCCTTCAAGTTTGTCATGTTTCTCGTCCGGGCCGAGGTTATTAGTATTGCCCTCCCGCCCTTGCATGTCATTTCCGTTCGCCTACTCAACTGCGCTTGTTTCGGATAGCATCACCAAGCTTAGCCTCCTCGCCGTCCAGCATTGTCATATGAGAACCTCCTTGTGAAGCAGCGACAGTGGCACTACATGAACTTGCATAGTACTCGCATTTGCTCTCCCGTCTGCCAAACCGTTTAACCGTCACTCACCTCAGTGACTCAGTCCGTTTCGGGTCGTCCTCTTTCATGCCACTTGCTTACCTATTTGACGTCCCTCGTTTTAGAGCCTCGTGACTTCACCCCACATGTGCGGAGAATCAGATCCATGATGTTCATTTCACAGAACTATTTGGCTTCCCTCGCTTCTGCCTCGCATATCAAGGCAGGTGTGAGTTTCCTTTCAATCCATTCGAATCTGACATGAACTTAAAGGCGTGGCATGGATGGCGTTTGTGCGTGGTTGATAATCACTACATGATTCCCTACCACTCCCACTCCATCACTTTCAAGACACTCTTCGCAACACGACTTTTGAACATGAATGCCGATGTCATCATACCGGTTCTTGCAGATAGTTCAGATACATCGTCCTAGCGACCAATGTGGCGGAAGTGGTACCTGTGGACCCTCACCGACACCTTGCCCTGACTCCTGGGTTGTCTTCGCCATCGCCTTACCCAACCCATCCATTGTTGTCCTGTGGCGAGGCAGCGGGGGCCATTGACTGACTGCTCCACTCGATTGACGGAACTCCGGATAAGTCAATAGTGGAACGAAGGCAGGGCAAGGTGGGAATACGTCCACCCTTTTACAGTAAGGTGATGGGTAATGTTGGTACCCATGATGACGCCGTAAATCAGTCATCGGTGAGAGGCCCGGCGTTCGGCGGGGAAACAGACAAAGAATCTGCACATATTTAGCTCCCTGTCGTCTCTGAGCCAAGGTACCGTCTACTTCGTGCGACCTCGCGGTGCCCGGCGCAATACAAGACGCTTTTCTGTCTCCTCTGTTTGATTGTTCGTTTATCCCCTCCCCAAAACCCAGCAATCAAGCTAGATACTTGGGTGATCGGCCAATCATTGGCGATGGTCAGCATGCAACGTTCGAGCATCCAACTCCGACTTGACACGGGCAGTGGTTGATCAGGTTTATCTTCAACGCTTGTTGGTCGCTGTTCGTGCATATTACGCCATTGTTCGGTGCTTCTCATATCAGCGCGCACCAGCAGCTGTTCTCGAAAGATAAGGCGCATATCAGGCGATCGAATTAAGATGACAGGGCGAGGATGACGTCTTTCCATCGTCTTTCTCCGCACAGCCCCACCGTATGTTCCTCGGAGAATGAGAAGAAGACCTTATCGTGATGTCGGATAAAGCCATGGCTGCGTCCACCACCGCTTCCTACGCGGAAATGGCTTTCATCATGAAATGGCTCAACGATGCAGCACTGATTCCCCTATACGCGACAGATCAGGTTGGATGTGCAGAGGAAATGCGCACCACGGACTGAGCGGATGGGCCTGGCGTATTCGGCCAACCGAGTTTGACAGCGGTGGCATCCATCAAAAACGTGAGCCCGCCGGACTACCAAAACATTTGCAAATTTCGCATTGACAAGACAGACGCCATTCGATCGGTGACAGCTGTGCTCCCGCTCTCCAAGTTAACGCAGAAAGCTGCCAACTAGAAGGGCTTAGCTAGGAGACCAAGGTGACGTTTCAAAAGGTGCAGTTGATACCGTGGACACTGTCAATGATATTCCCCTTCGGGACCCAGTGCGCACTTGTGGAAATTGCTGGGCGATTGAAGCCACTGAGTGATCAAGATTGTACTATCAGATACTGATACCTATCAAGGGCCGCCGCGATGCGTTCAAAATTTGTCCAGAGGGTTGGGAATCGGATTGATGTTACAGGATTGTCACTGTGACAGTTGACGACGTGGCAACTTGTCGCTACCAACGTATGTACACTCGGTGAGTTCGCGTCGGTCATCGACATGACGCTCACTTGGTTCAGTTGCAGAGGCTCGCCGGACGGACGAGCTGGTGGACAACGCCAAGGCGTTCAACACCTCACATGACCTTTTTCGGGGATCTGTGGGTATGCATTTGATGAGTACTCTCACTTGAACCCAACCCTGGAAAGGGTCTGACTCGAAACTTGTTGACCATCCTTGATCCTCTATACTGTCCTCTTTGGATGTTGTAGTATGTGGCTACAGGCTACCACTATCGCACCCGCATTGATAGCCGGGGCGGCGTGTCCGCCCCAGTTGCCAAGGCTCGGGTCGACGCCGTCTCAATTACACGTGCCTGACCACGGCGCGCTTGCATAGGGCTGGGATTCTGAATCCCTTCTGTGTCCGCTGGTTCGTTTTCGTTCTCATAAGTGTAACCCGCTATCCCTACCAAGCCAATGTATCACCTTTCCCTGACAGAATCAGGACAACGCGATGAGACATTCAAATTTTTTTTTAAATGAAGGGGCAGCGTTGCTTTCCTCCGCCGATAACTTAAACGACCTTCACCACAGGATCGACTCGTGTCTGGATCCTGCCTCACCGCACTAAAATGCAGCTTTTTCCTTTTGACGCTCATGACTTGCAGTTCTTCATATCAATCCCATTCGATTGTGGTAACTCGGGCCGCGTTATGGTTGATAGCATAATGAGTCTGACACCCTGATCAACACAGCATGGCCAAACTCTGACATGGGCGCTCTCTACACAGCACTTACCAATGATCGTATCATGATTACATGAACATCGAGCTCTGCTGTTCGTTCGAACATCTGTCAAACAGTCGGGACACACATATCCACCTAGTAGCGGTCACGACGACGCAAAAGCTCGATGATGGCGGGTTCTGCATTGCATGGAGCGATGAGGATAGGTTTCTTTGGCTCGCTCCGCCACCATCATACAAGTTGAGATAGCGTTCCTGGCACGCGCCATGTCGGGCTTTGGGCGCGTACTGGGGAACGTTGTTGGTAAAAAGACCGTGGGTATGACGTCGACTTTTATCCTCCCATGGCCATGCATTAATTTGGTGCGATAACAAAGCTGATATATGTCAGCGGAACGTACCGTACCGATGGTCACTACTCCATCGACGGGACCTGTTACGGGGATAGTGTAGCTGCGGAACAGTGCATCTTGGCCCGTGACACCCGTGTTCACGGATCACACTCAGGGTCCAGTTCATTCGTTCCGGCGGACGAGGAGGCTGGGATTACTGGGGCGGGGGGGGCTCATGTAGGACTGTTTTTCATATTGGTAGGCCTCCATATAGCTAGGAAGATGAATTCACCGCCTTTATTCCCTCACCACAGCTGTTGATAGCTGCGGTCAAGGTTATCTACCACAGGACGGAGAAGAGCATCTCATGAGCGAATGAGCGTGCGCCACCGAGAGTGTGCTTCGATTCCGCGGAGGCAGGTACCTGCACGAGGATTGTGATCGAGGTCTAAACTGACTCTGTTATCTTATCATGCTTCGTTTTCTCGACATCCCCGCGCCGTCCAAGCACCGTTTGTCCTGTCACCGTGATAGATCCAACTGCTCGGGTCAGAACGGGCTGGCTCACTCGTCCATCCTTGTTTCATGCGTCACAAACCGAGACAGCGTCGAAAAACGTGGTGCAAACTTGCCCCTTTTAAAGGGCCATCATTCTAGGCCATTTTGCCTTGACATTCAACATCAGCGAACGCTTTTTTTTGCCATGCGGGACGTGGTACAGGTGATTATGAACGTGAATGGACTCTGCAGTGCAGTCTGCGTCCTGCATGTGGCGCGCTTGCGGCGTCCGCAAAAGCAAAAAAGTGGCACGCCTCGAGGTAACAGAGTTTGATGGCAATGGGTGCAAACATGTAAAAAATAGTTGGAATTGCCTTGTTCGTCGAGGTCACGAGGGAAGCGGTTGGCAGATACGATCAAGGAGTGCCGTTATTTTTATTATTTTTGTTATTTTATTTTACATTCTGGCGCCATCGTGCCACACGACAATCTTGTTCGACTGAATTCAACCACGTTCTGGGGTACGAGCGCAAGCGGTTCCGCTGAAAGAAACGTTTCATGCGTTGTCGTTGCGTTCTTCCTTGATGGGGGCGAAGAGGGGAGGGGTACTTGTGCGATCGTAGGGCCGTCTGAGCATGTTGGATCCCATAAGCGGCGGTGGGTCCGGGGCGCACCAGGGTCTTTTTGGGTCAAGAGGAAACAGCCTTGCCATTCAATTTGGATAAGATCGGACGAGAAAGCCGCGCGGAAATCGTCCGCATAGGGTCCAATGCGATTATGCATGTAATAAAGCGAGATATAACTGCCAGATGGACTTTGAGAACTCGGCCATCACGAACACGGCGACTGCAGAACGGCATATCGTAGTCTTATCGACAAGGTTGGGTTGTGTGAATCCCCTGGGCGTCGAGGAGACCTCATCGGATATGATCCGCACGGGGGTGAGATATGGAGTAACGGTCTTGTCAATGGAAGGCGTGTGCCAGGTGCTGCGCGTCGCACGACGAAGGCGTACTACATCGCCTTGTACATAACATCACAATGGTACTACCTTCAGATGTAGGCGAGGTCGCTGCTCTACTCGTCCTTGTCGCTCTTGCGCTTTGCGTCCGACACGTAGTAAGACCCACACGCGTGATGCCGGATCATGAGGTTCCCTGTGACGGAAGTGCACTGCGTACGTGTTCGGACGCCGTCAGTATCCTCATTTCCCTCAGGGACCTTCTTCGCCGAGTCGCACCAGTTCGTGCTGCATAACCAGCTGAGTCTCGTCCAAGCCAGCGTGCAACCTTCGTGCATTCCACTGATAACGGTCGTCTTTCCGCGAAAGAATTCTGCATGGTGAACAGAAAAGCCTATCTCCGATCACACGGTCTCAGCCGTGGTTCTCGAGCTCCAGGTCTGGACGTACGAGGTGGGTGCTGTTTGCCTTCTCCTTTCCTGCATTGATTCAACCGTGAAGATGTACTGGAATAGGCAGCCTCCTTGCTGCCATCCCTTTTTCTGCAGCACAGGTCACCAGAGCAGCAACGCCTGAAACAGCATCCTTCGCTCAATGTGGCGTGGAAATGGAAAGGGTGCTTCTGCTCCTGTCGAGTACTAAGCAACTCAGGTAGCTCGCTTTCTGTGTTGTCCTGCGGACTACCGCTGGCGATACAATTTCAGTGTGTGCAGATTTTGGATAGCGTCGAGCTCTGCTTTGTCGACCGCCTGCCCGATTTCTCCTTGGGTAAACCTGTCCCTGTGATAACCCTTCTTTACTTACTCTCTCGTTTCCCCTTCGTGGGCTGTGTACCATGCCTAACGTAGCGGCCTGGCCTAGGTAAGTAAGCATGCTTCCTGCACATTAGATCAAGAACCTTGAATGCAGTGCCTCGGTTTGAGAATGCGTTTGCTGAGGCATGACTCCAGCCTTCGAGCCAGCTCACGCGCGGGAAGGACGCTTGGAATAGTCTCCATGGCGAAGCACCATCAACTCCCCGGACGGAACATCTTCGTGGAAGGGAGCTGCGTGATCGAGAGATCATTAAGGGCCCAGCGTGAGGTTGCTATTATCTCCCCCATTGCACCCAGGGTTAGATCGACTTTTTCTCTCACTCCAAGACAGCTGCGCTGACATGTTTTCTTTCGGAACAGAAGGGATGGAGTGATATGCATTCTGGAAGGCCTACATTCGATCACGACGAACGCCGCAGTACGTCTAGATTCGCCCCACCTTGGCAGTCTTGTCGTCGGCGTTTCGGAAACACATTCGAGTATGAGTTCAACGAGGACTGGACTCGCAACTTGGTCTCTTTGAGGGACGTGATCTGGGCGAAACCATCTCCGGCAGCCTTGCGTCATGGGCAGTGTTCATCCATCATGTGCATATATGGATCAGCTTTCAGACAGTGGATTCGGTGAGTTGTGGTTTGCTCTATTAGCATGACGTATGTCTAACTTTGATTTAGCACTGAGCTGGCTGAGCGTGTGTGTTCTGCGTGATGCACACGGCCGAACGGTGCCACCTTGTGCTAGTGTTGCCCAAAATGAAGACATTAGGAATGACGATGACGATTGAGTGCAGCATCAGCGACAGGTAGAGGCATGGGCTGTTGGAGGTATGCACTGCATTCGTTCGCTCTTCACTTGATTTCTGGACACTTGCGCATCACAGGTACCATCACAGTACTGTTGGTTTCGACTCACAGGTGGTGGTTTCTTTTTGGTAGAGATATTTGCATTAATCTCCGTGTTAGTGGCCGTATACGTCTGTAAGACTACATTCCATCGAATGTCCATTAACAGACATCATCGTCATATGGAAGAGCAGCAAGTTCGAATGTGCGCATACCATTGCCCACTGCCCTTTTGCGAGGTATTATTGTCATTTCAATCCCTGAGTCACTATATGTCCGAGCCACCCCTTGTAATGGCCCACACGCAAATTGGCTTACTCTGTCCAAAATGCCGCAAAGCGTCAAGGTAAACCCGCTGACTAACCTTAAAAGTTTCCCCAGACTAGCGCCGAGGAGCTCATACTTCAGTACTAGCGGGGTGGGAGAACATATGGTTGATTAGTCACATATCAATCGATCAGCGAGATGGGGTGTGTTTCATTCATGGCGTGGCTGCAGCGCGTGTTGGCACACGTTACACCGCACCAGCCACCAGCCACTCGGCGTACGGGCTCATCGCTCTCGCAGAAACGAAATTTGTCAATTTGCGCAGCGCACACGCAATCGTGAGCGGTGGGCGGGCGGAGCGCTTTGAAATCATGCCTTCCTCCTATGTGCGTTTACATGCATCCTCTGACTGATCTGCCTTCAATCATTAGTAGTGGTGGTGGCACTGTCGAAAATTACGACCATGGAGGTGAGTAAGCTGGTAGTCAGCACGCGCAGCATGTCGGTGGCTTCGCTCAGCCGTTTGTTCCCAGCCTTCGGTCGAGCGCACATTTGTTTCCGTTTGACGTGCGTTTGGACAGCGCCGGACCTCGCGGGATAGGTTGATTTCCCGCGTAGGGTTTTTTAAAGTTCGCGGTCGGTGTAGTCCGATTCGATGCTGAATCTATTTGCTGCGGATGTGCTGGCATGCGTAAGTGGATGGGACGAACAGCGGACCACGGAGAGGAGGTACGTTGTGCGTGTCGCGTGCGACAATATGATCGATGGATCGATAACAACCTAATGCCATTTTTTTTTTGCAGTGCAGGTGTCTTGATGGAGATGCCGAGCTCCGTCGAGTGAGATGCTTCACCTGCTTGGTGGCGCTGCTGAACTGGGGTGTTTCAAAATTTCACCCCTGACACATGTGTATGCTTGCCGCGAATGTATCATGTAGGTACGGTGGTATAACAGGCACGGGTACACATGGTCCCGGAGGAGACCGGGGAATCACGAACGAGCTCTTTTCCTCTGACTTTCATCATCGGCATCGGCATCAGCATCTCCATCCGGTTCTGCGTCGACGCTTGCCTCCCTTGATCTCTTAGAACTTCCGCTTCTACTGCTTCCAGGGGTGGTTTGCAAACTTTCGATAACTTCTTCGTCGCTTTCCGATCTACAGAGCGGGGTGAGTCCCAAGTGTCAACGCCTCTCGAAGCCTTGCTGCCACGTACGCAAATGCTGAAAATGGCTCTGGCTTGAGACCATGCTGTCTATTCAACTCGTTGGCTTCTTTCCACCTCTTTTCGTTTTCTGCCTTGCGTTCCGCCCGTAGCCATTCCATCCGAAACTTGCGGGGTTCCTTGTTCATCCTTCCCGTTCCGTCCCAGAGTTCCCGTTTTTTCTTCATCTTGGCCAACAAGAACGTTTCGAGATATTCGCGTGTGACGGCCAACTCGCGTGCGTCTGGCGTCGCTTTCTCGAGGAGGGTCTCTGTACGTCGGAGAAGGCATCTGCTTTCGGCGATGCGCGTCTTCATGGATGGGATGGTATTGACGAGGGTGGTGAATTGGCGGAGGGTATCGACGACCATGTAGTGGGTTGGGGCGCCTTTGGGGTAGTCAATGTCCTCGAATTCTTCTTCGTTTGCTTGCCAGTCGGTGTTTGGAGCAGCGCTGCGGATGTCTTCGTCCTCGTTACGGGCTTCGTGAGATGAGTGTTCAGATGGTGGAATGGGGGATAGTTCTCCGGAGAAGGGAACGGGCTCGGCTGGGGGATTGTCTGGTAGCGCCTCAGACTCGGTGACCTCAGGACGAGACGCGAAGGCACTGTCGGGGTTCGTGTTGGACGGGCCGGCCACTGGTTCATCTAACAAGCGCAGCGAGAGGAGTGAGCTGTGACCTTGAGGGCGACAACCGATTACTTACCTTCGGGATACAGAAGTTGTTCCAGAGCTTCCGAGGAGCTGGAAGGGGAGGGAGAAACCGCCTCGGCGACTGGTTGACCTTCACCTAGCAGGGACAACCAAGTGGTGAGCGACGACTGCTGACATGGAGTCCAAAGACAGGGTGTATATGATATGCACCTTTGGGATCCGTACGGGCTTCGAAAGTTTCTAATACTGGTGAAGTACCCTTGCGGGATTTCTTTAGCACATTTCGTTTCGGAGGTGCCGACGAGGCAGATGGGTTGTCGGCGTCTCTGAGGTCCGGCTTGGTGAGGACGTGGACTCGTGTGTGAGGATGTGGGGGACACGTACTCGGGTACTGGCACGCCTCTGGGATGCTTCCGTACGAGCCTGCGGATGATATCTTCAGTCTTTCCGACAGCGCGGACGACTTCTCGCTGCGAGACGCGGCGGTGAGTATCTACACGAGGGCTTCTGGCTGGAGCGAGCGTTCGTACCTTGGCGAGAGACTGAAGTTGAGTGCGAGTGAGCTCGCGAAGCTTTGGGCTGTCCATTGTGAGTGTCATCTCGTGGCGGGGAAATCAACGTAGGGACTGTCGAACGTGTTTGTGGTGAGCAAGTTCCAAGCGTCGTAGTCAGTTTTATTCCTCACGGTACGCCCCACAGGAGTTCGATCGGCGATTTCCATGTCGGGATGAGTGGTCTGGTCAAATGCCTGACACAAAGCAAACGGTGAGTCGGTAGATGCCATGTCTCACTTTCCATTGTTGTCCCCTTTGGACATCTTCCGCTTTCGTCTAGTTTGTTGACACTGCTATTGTCGCGGCCGTTTGGGTTAGCTGCATTCCCTTCTGACAAGACGCGTGCCTCACTAAAGCATGTTCCCTCGATAGATGAGCCTTTCCATGTATATGGCGCTGACCCGAATACAGGATAAAAGTTAACGGGGACACTTCCGTGCTGAGGTTGGTTAAAGTGGTCTCCGGCCTTAGTACCTTCGGGTCCAAGCTCAGGGACCCACATTAAAATGTAGAGATCCAGGACGTGCGTCTGTCATCGACTGACAGAAATGCCGAGTTTGCTTTGACATGTTCCCAAAACGGGACCATGGTCGCTTATACGCCTGTTGTAGGTCCAAATGATGGCAGTATTGTTCTCGTGTATGGACCACCTCAATAAGACTTGCTATAAAACACACACCTGCGTGATTTGAAATAAATTTCCTTCCCCCCCCCCTCGTTCGCACAAGTGAGCGAATATTTTCAGACCATCGAACATTCGCCGTTTAGATTGCAAGATATACGGCCATGGTAAACCTCCGATTCAGATCCAAGGCGAGAGCCGTCGCTCCTAGAACTGCCCCGAGTGTGGAACCAACGGTCCCAACACCGTCTACGGCGTCAGATAATTTGAACCTGAGTGAAGCAGCCCTTCGAAAACTTCCTCGTGCCGAGCTTCAGAAACTCGCCATGGTAGGCATCGCATGCTTTCGTCTTCGTGAGGCTCGTGCTAACGATGCGCAAGGCCCACAAAGTGAAAGCGAACATGAAGAGCGAATTAATTATTCAACAATTGTCGAGCCTCCGAATACCTAAGAGAACAAGGTAAGCAAACGGAGCTAAATGTCATTGGATGGTGCGTTGAGGCCATACAATGTAGACCCGCCGAGGATGATCCTGAGGAAGGACCATCGCGAAAGAGATTTAAGAGGGAAGCTGCGTCGGAAGAAGTTGCAGTCTCACACACGCCCAAGAACCAAAGAGCGCTTCTAGACGCTCAACATACCCGAGATACACCAGTCCAGACCAGCGTTCAAGGTAAGCATTGAGCGTCCAGGACTCCACTCCAGCGTCTGACGCCATGCCAATTATGTAGATCCTCAACCGCCGGTGGCTGGGCCTTCGGCTCCGCGATCGGTATCCCCGGCGCACAAAGCACCCACCGTGCTCTCGTACGACCGGGATCTTTTTAGCGGCACTGAATCCGAGATGACTGAAGAGGAACAACTCGATTTCGCCACTCCGGTCTCCTCGCGCTCGGGTACGCCCCCCCCTGCAAATGTCAACGACCTTAAGCGCTGTGTCACGATCATGCAAGAAATTTCTGCGAAGGATGTCGCCCTTCTGAATGAAGTGATGGATGTGCGTGAAACCGCTGCAAAGCTTCGCAAGAGAGCAAGGGACGTTCGAGACCTTGTGAAGGCAGAGAGCGGGCGGAGAGACCGGATGGATACCTACTTTCGGTACTGGCAAGAGATCGAACCGACGTGGCACAGAAAATGGTTGTATGGAGAGAAGATGGTGCCGGAATACAAGATACGACTCGAGGAGTTGGATGAGTGAGTGTGACCTTTGTCTTGTGGGCGACAGGCATGTTGAATAAATCCTGATGCAGACCTGCTGGACCTCCAACTATTCCCAATCGTCAATATGCCCAGGAGGCTCAAAATTTGGGTGGACCGTAAGTGATGCGCTGCGAAACAAACGAATATGTTTGACGCTCCCTCAGAGCCACACCCGGCCCTGCGCTAAAACCTATGCTGTCACCGGAGCAGTTGAAGCGAAAGAGAGAGGTAATCGTTTCCAAGCAAGAAGCCGAGCAACGTCAGCTCGAAGCTTCATGGAGAACAGAAACGCTCAGTGAAAATTCCTCCAGTGAAGGGTCAAGTGAGGAAGCCGATGTGGCACGTAGGTTGGGCGAGGGCTCGAGTTTAGCAGATATCCCGTCAGCGGACGAAGATAACGTCCAGGAGGCTCTGATGGTATCGTTTGAGAACAGCATTGGGACGACCGCAGTCCCTGCGCCATCTCCGTAGACTTGTCATATTTAGTTCCAAGTCAACTTGGGTTAATTTAACGTACTCTGGGTCGGTCAGTGTCATAATGTGTCCTGGTGACTGGTCAAGTTGGTCTGAGTCATAATTTAGTTTAGAAAAAGTAATAGTTAATTTGACAAGTACTTAGCCTATTAGTCATCCCCGCTCCCGCGTCCTTGCCAAGTTGATTCGCTCCTTCTTGCCAATCACCGTCGTGGACCTCCGCCGTTAACTTTCAGCAAAGATGCCCTTTGGCCTTACAATTGGAACTGAACGTGCCAATTCTCTCCAAGTGCGTACGATACAGTCGTTTTTTGTGCACTTTTCAGCTGACTTGGCGCTTTTTTCACAGAATGCGATACAGGCCGAGCTCATGAAGCGGGGCTTCAGTCCCGATGCTGGTCAGTCCACCGGAACCACTTCCATGCACTCGAATTCTTATACTTGGGGTTATACAGACCCAGTCATGGCAGAGTATATTACCATCATGATCATAAATAACAAGACTGCCGGTACGTCAATGTTCTGCTCCCGACCTTGGGCGCTTTGCATTGGTAGGATCTTTACTGACGTTGTCTGCCACAGCTCAAATAACCTCTGAACTTGAGGATTGTAAGCATTATATCTTTTCTGATCGTTTCACGCCCAGCTGATCAGCCCTTGCTTGTTGTAGTAATTGGGGCCGACTTTGGTTCGTGTGTCCCTCCTCACAACTCCCTATTTCAGTATAATTCGTGTCGTTACTGACAGTCTTTCAACTTTCAACAGATCCCAGCTTCACCGATTGGTTATTTGTCGAAGCAGCTAAAGGTGCTCCGGAGTCTGAAATACCACAACCACAACCATTACCACCCACCTCCCCGTCCCTCACGCCAGCAACCACGTCGAAACCCCAAGTCACGTCTGAAATCCCCGTTCACTCTCCTTCGTCGTCAACGGCTGATCAGCGACGACAACTCAATCCCCGCGCTGGTGCGCCCGTTGGTACCCCACTCTATCAACAAGCCCTCTCCTCGACGCTCAGTCATGGGCAGAAACGAACGGCATCTGTACGGTCTCCCTCACCCACTGGGCATGGCCCATCGAAAACGCGTCGTATGGACGTCCCCACCGGCCCCCGCGCGATGCAAAGTGCCGGCTCAAGAAGTGAGGCTGGTACGGGTGCAAGTGGACGGAGTCTATTAGACCGTGTAGGCGGACGAAACAATGCACATCCATCATACGTGCGTGGAGACGAGATACAAGCTCGCATCGATGCTGTTACGAACGGTGGCATTCCTCCCGGTGGGGCAACGCCCGACCCAGGCATGATGATGGGTTTTCAAAACGGTATCGGGATGGATATGACCGCGGCCAATGTGAACGCGAACACGATGGTGCTGCAGGAGATGATGATAAGCCAGATGGCACTCATGGCTCAGATGGCCACCTCGATGGGAATGCTCAACCCTGCCACTGGTCAGATGATGGGTGGTGGATTTCCGGGAATGCAACAGGGAGATATGGGTATGTATCCAGGGGGGGCCGCATTCGGTCAAGGGCAAGCACCGGCACAGGGCGTGAACGGACGAGGAAGGGGTGGCGGACGGGGTGGAAGGGGCCGTGGTGGAGGACCAGGACGAGGTGGCCATATTGGAGCATCACCCGCACCAACCTCCGAATCGCCCACCCCCACGCAGCCGCAAGTGCAACCTCAGCCCCCATCGGAGACTCATGCAACTCAACTTGTCGAACCTTCCGTGCCCATAGTCGCTCCAACACCTATTCCTGCCTCTGCACAACAGCCACCCCCAGGCCAGCAGCAACGGATACCCTATGCGCTGCCGGAGCGTCCTCAATCCCCAACGTTGTGCAAGTTTGGCACCAAATGCACGAACTCACAGTGCAGGTATTCGCATCCCTCGCCAGTCGCCACGGCCGAGAGCGGCGTGGTACTGAGTACGGATGCATGTGAGAAAGGCAAAGATTGTAAAGATAAGGATTGTATTAATTCTCATGTTAGTCCAGCCGTCAACGCGCCTGGTAGGCAAAACCTTTTCTCCGTTTAGTTCCTCTACTTACTTTGTTCCTGTAGGCGCTGAACTTCAAAAGCCACCTTCAACCCACCCACATCCCCATACTGCGCCAGCTTACTCCGGCACACCTTCCAACCCCACCTCATGCCGGTTCGGTGCCTCCTGTACCCGCCCTAACTGCACATTTTCACACCCTGCACGTCCGACCAACACCCACTTCACCCAACAGTGTCGTTTCGGTGCTGCATGCACTCGTGCTGCGTGTCCATTCCAACACCCGGAGGGCCGCGTATTGCCGACATCGTTCCATCGCGGCTTATCGACCAATGGGCCACTGGTAAACGTGCCAAACCCCGAGACGGGGAGCATGGGTGGAAGCGTACATCGGAGTATGACGTTTAATATCCCAAACAAGAGTTCTGGCACTACAGATAATGTGAAGGAGAAACTGGAAAAGCAAATCAAGGAGCTAGAGGTTACGAAGAAGGCTGTCCAAGATGCGGAAGCGGCGGCAGCAGCTGGGAAAAAGAATGAGACCAAGTCCGCTGTTCCTATCGCCGCTTAATCGGTGCACGACCATTCCCGTCTTTCACATCGCCACTTTTCTGACATCTGATATTCGGGCTAGAAGCAACCCAAGTGTTTTGTGTGGACAAAAAAATTGACATCTGTTGTCTTGGTCTTTTTTTTTTTTCTTTTCTATTTGTTATCGTTTCTATTTCTTTCGTTGCCTTTTAGTTAACAGTTCAAATGGTATCTTCTCCCCTAGCCCCCCCTCTATTGAGAATGCTTGACGTGTGTATGTAGTATCTAACGCATCACCGACTGCATCGTTGCATGTCCTTTGTCCTGCGTACCATCCGTAGCTGTACTAGAACGGGAGCGGGGAGTTGAAGACGAAAGAGCGGAATGCCATATCACTTGGGGGACGCCGTCGAAAGGGGCGGTCGTCTGTTGCTGATCCTATTCTTGGGCCTGACGCTGTAAGTGGACAGGTTGGAAATCCATTGCACCCTGCAGGCTGCCAGTGACTGAGTCGCCCGCTTTTCGTGCCCTTGGCCTCCTGCTGGGGCCCGCCGCTGCCTCTCCTCCTTTTCCTGCGCCTCTTGGCTGTGCACGCTCCTTCTCGCGTTTCGCGTTTCTCCCTCGCGGCCTTCCGCTTTTCCTCGCGCTTGCGTTCTTGCTTCGTGAGCAGCGCATCGAGGCGGGCTTGAAGCGCGGTGATTTCGTCCGCTACTACATACGTTGGACATGTTCCGATTCCGAAGTTTCGAGTTTTGTTTATGTTGCGCCCGCTTTTACGCGCTCCCACTCCTCAGTCCATCGTCGATTCATTGTCATCGCGAAGTTTATGCTCTATAATATTTCAGCGCTTCAGCCCTAGGTCTACCCAAGGAGGCTTGAGCCCCCAATGATAGCCTCTGCGAGCCTGGGGTCTGGCCCAGCTTGAGCCCGGCCTAATACCGTACCATACATTGTCCGCGTCTACGGTCACATCCGATTGGGGTCTCCAACTGGCCTGTTTCGATGCCGACTGATGGTCGATGTGGAGCACCGACGGCGCCCGTTGCTCGAGAGGACCCGGGCCCGGGAACGACGCTGTACTATACTTCTAGACCATCAGTGTGTAAGTAGAAAGGACTGAATGGGAGGGAGCATTTTATAATGAGGGAGTCTCTTTGGAAATTTGGAATGACCCTGTCATCGACCAAGTTGTGTCCCGATGCGAGGGTGTGATGAGTGAACTGAGATCACTGATCCTTCGGGATTGAACATGGCTATCCCTACGGTATGGTTCAAAAATGTACCCAGGAGGGAGACGCAGAGCGGAAGTGGGTAATTGGTCGTACCCGGACCAGAACACATACCTGAGCCTGACATATCCGTGAACCGGTTCACTGTATTCGTCACGAGGCGAATGAATTCCAATGCTTTGAAATCACACACATCTCGTACGGTTCACTGATTCATCGCTTACCAGACGACAGCTCATTCGCATCCTTGTTTGCTTGAAGTTGGGTGATGTGATGATGGGAAAACCGAGGTACTGTAATTGACGGACGGATTAAACGTTCGCTGGCATAGTCGCATAGGGAATTCGGATACACTCACATGCCTCACAAAGTGCGTGAAAGTCACACGCTGAGAATAGTGGTGGTGACCCTCGATCAGAGGCGAAGGGAATGTACTTGACAATCGTCCACAAGACCGGACGCAACCTATGTCTGGCATGAAAATGTGATTGTAAGTGTTATTTTGCGTCTATACGGACCAACAAGATATACCGCGACAGTGACGAATGCAACCTACGTATCGGATTGAGCAATGCTCGCAAAGGCCTTGACTGGTAAGTATGCGAGAAGTCATGGAATGCAAGTTCAAATTCCGTGGAGTTGTGTTCAGGGAATTTTGGTCGGGTCACTCGAGAAGACTCGTGATTCGTCAGGTCCGCACCTGACGGGAAGGATTTGTCTCAGCGATGAGCGATGGTGACTGGATTTGTCCCTCGGTGATTGCGCGTAAGTGAAGATGGGAAACGGCGTAGCACGGTGACTGCCGGTTGGAAGGTCTTGGTGGGGCCGGCTAACACCTGCTGACTCACTCGCGATCAACTCAGACTGTGAAAAATTGCGCTCACCTTGTCTGCTACCTCCAGCGATTGATCTACAAAAGTACCAAGGAGAGCTTTGAGCTCGTATATGATCTTCACTCAGAACACACGCGACGAGTCAGTCAATACCCCCCATTTCTCTGTTCTCGTCGTCGTTGATATCTTGATCCGTCGTTCAAACAGTTATCTCAGTGATCTCGTTTTCTCTCTTCGCCCATAATCGAAAAAAAAGTATTGCAGAGGCACTTTACCATGCTTACTACAACCGTCTCCCGTATTCCAACAACAGCGCGCGTGCTACCCTCTCCGAACAACCTTATTCGTGCTCGTTACCCTTCCACCCGTCTTTTCTCCACGACACAACTCCGCACTCGCATCGCACCCACCAACCCTCTACGTGCGATCGCTGCACCGGCTGTCGGTTCATACGCACCAAAGGATGGCGAGCATGTCCTCAATTCCCCCTCGGAACTTGCCCGAAAATTATCTGCCAAAGTCCTCCCACAGCTCGACCGTCCAAAAGTTAAAAAGGTCGTTGTTGTAGGCAGTGGTGGCCTTTCCATCGGTCAAGCTGGCGAGTTCGATTACTCTGGTTCACAAGCTATGAAAGCCCTCCGCGAAGAAGGTGTCGACGCTGTGTTGATCAATCCAAACATAGCCACATGGCAGACCAGTCACCAGCTGGCTTCAGAAGTCTACTTCCTACCTATCACCACGGACTATGTTGCATACGTTTTGGAAAAGGAACGGCCAGATGGTATTTTACTCACCTTCGGGGGCCAGAGCGCTTTGAACGTTGGTATCGCCCTTGACAAGATGGGCATTCTTGACCGCCTTGGCGTCAGGGTCCTCGGAACTCCCATCAAGACGCTCGAGGTTTCCGAAGATCGTAATCTCTTTGTACAAGCTCTCAAAGGTTCGTACTCCCTTTCCCCGCATTGTGACCGGATCCTCACGTGATTGTACGTCAGAAATCGACATACCAGTCGCTCAGTCGACTGCTGTATCCAGCGTCGATGCAGCCCTCGAAGCTGCAGAAAAAATCGGCTACCCTGTCATCCTTCGTTCCGCTTTTACTCTAGGTGGCCTGGGTTCTGGCTTCGCCAACAACCCCGTCGAGTTACGCGATCTCTCCGCCAAATCCCTTTCACTTTCTCCTCAAGTCCTTATTGAACGTAGTATGAAGGGCTGGAAAGAACTCGAGTACGAAGTCGTTCGTGATGCTGCCGACAACACCATCATCTGTTGCAACATGGAAAACTTTGATCCCTTGGGAACTCACACGGGGGACTCGATCGTCGTCGCCCCCAGTCAAACTCTGAATGACGACGAGTACCACATGTTGCGGAGCGCCGCGATCAAGGTGATTCGGCATCTTGGAGTCGTTGGCGAGTGTAATATCCAGTATGCCCTCAATCCCGACTCGAGAGAATATTGCGTGATCGAAGTCAATGCGCGGTACGTGTAGGCGGATTAACAATTGACAAACACTCATGTACCAATCCAGACTGAGTCGTTCATCCGCTTTGGCGTCCAAGGCGACGGGGTACCCTCTCGCTTACACGGCCGCCAAGATTGCCCTGGGACACACACTTCCCGAGTTGCCTAACGCCGTCACGAAAACGACCACTGCATGCTTCGAACCGTCTCTCGACTACATCGTGACCAAGATTCCTAAATGGGATCTCGCCAAATTCAGCAACGAGGTCAACCGTGAGGTCGGTAGCGCTATGAAGAGTGTCGGCGAAGTCATGGCCATCGGCAGGACGTTCGAAGAAAGCTTGCAAAAAGCCGTCCGTATGGTCGACCCCAGATGGCGAGGGTTCGAAGTGGTCGGTGGGTTGAAAAAATTGGAGGATGCAGGTGAGTTGGAGCGAGCACTCAAGCGCCCCACGGACATGCGACTTTTTGCGATCGCGTACGCGATGTACAACGACAAGTACAATGTACAAGAGATTCACGACTTGACAAAGATCGACAAGGTATGTTATACACAGCACTATTTATTCCTTGTGTTAATGCTCGTCTACCCTCCAGTGGTTCCTATACAAGATCGAAAACATCGTCAGCACGTCTCGGGCCTTATCTTCCCTTGGCAATCTCTCGGCCGTTCCCCCTTCCCTCGTGTTAACTGCAAAGCAACAAGGATTCTCCGACTCTCAGATCTCATCGCTCGTGAATACTACGGAAAATGATGTGCGCAACTTCCGTAAATCACAGGATCCCCCCATCACTCCTTTCGTGAAACGGATCGACACATTGGCAGCCGAGTATCCTGCCCACACCAACTATCTCTACACGACATACAACGCGTCCACACACGACGTCACTTTCGATGATCACGGTACCATGGTGCTCGGAAGTGGTGTCTACCGTATCGGTAGCAGTGTCGAGTTCGATTGGTGCGCCGTCACCTGTGCGCGCAAGTTGCGGGAGATGGGCGATACTGTGAGCGAGGACGGGAAGAGCGTTGGCGGGAAGACGATCATGGTCAACTACAACCCCGAGACCGTCAGCACGGACTTTGACGAGGCGGACAGGTTGTACTTTGAGGAGTTGGGTTGGGAGCGCGTAATGGATATCTACGAGCTCGAAGGCGCCAAGGGTGTCATCGTCAGTGTCGGAGGTCAGTTATTTCTTACTTTGTCGGTGCGGAGCCAATGGAACGTCCCACTTCAATAGGTCAGCTCCCACAAAACATCGCGCTTCGGCTCAAGGAGAGCGGTGTCAGCGTCCTCGGCACGGACCCCTCGCAGATCGACAACGCAGAAGATCGTCACAAATTCTCCAGCGTCCTCGATTCCATCGGTGTCGATCAACCCGAGTGGACCGAAGTCACATCGTTGGAAGCTGCCAAGGAATTTGCGAACCGTGTTAGGTTGGTACACAGTAACACGTCCCACTGTCAGAGTGGAATGCTGACACAACGGATACAGTTACCCGGTCCTCGTGCGGCCCTCGTACGTTCTTTCGGGAGCCGCGATGAACATTGTGCACGAAGAATCTGCGCTCTCGCACACCCTCACCGCCGCGTCCTCGGTTTCTCCCCTCCACCCCGTCGTCATCACCAAATTCATCTCCAACGCCCAGGAAATCGACGTTGATGCCGTCGCTTACAGGGGCCAGCTCCTCGTACACGCTGTCAGTGAACACGTCGAGAACGCTGGTGTCCATTCTGGGGATGCCACCCTTGTGCTTCCTCCTTACACATTGAGCGAGCGCGACCTCGACAGGTTGAAGGATATTGCGTCCCGAGTTGCACAAGCGTTCGAGATTTCCGGACCTTTCAACATGCAAGTGATCAAGAAGCCTGCCTCGCAGGCTGGTGAGGAAGATGAGCTCAAGGTCATCGAATGCAATTTGCGTGCATCGCGTTCGTTCCCCTTCGTCTCCAAGGTGTTGGGACACAACTTTATCGAGACGGCGGCGGCTGCGATCACCGGTGTCAACGTGCCCGAGCCTGTTGATTTGATGAAGGAGAAGCGAGACTACACGAGTATCAAGGTTGCTCAATTCTCCTGGACACGACTGGGTGGTGCCGATCCTTTCCTTGGGGTTGGTGTGTACAGTTTCCTTTCTTCCCTGCCATGTTCTCTTGGCTAATAATGTTGCGCTTAGAAATGGCGAGCACGGGTGAAGTCGCTTCCTTTGGTTCCGATGTTTACGAAGCATACTGGGCCTCCTTACTTTCTACGACCGGCTTCAAGCCTCCCCGCCCGCGTTCCGGTGTTCTCATCGGTGGCTCGCCCAACACGCCCGAGCTTCCTTTCATCGCCAAAACACTCCACTCGCTCGGGTTCAAGCTCTATGTCTCCTCGCCCGTCATCGAGGCTGCCTTGACAGCCATCCCCCACGTCACCTGCAAACGTATTTTCTTCCCCACGTCGGACAAACGTCGTCTACGCGAAGTCTTTGACGAGTACGAGATCCAATCCGTGATCAACCTTGCTCAGGGACGTGGCAAAGGACGGGAAGACGAAGACTACGTTGCCCGTCGAAACGCGGTGGATTTCGGGTTGCCGTTGTTGAATAATGCCAAGTGTGCGCGGTTGTGGGTGGAGGCGTTGAGGCGGAAGATGGGCGAGGATGGGAAGGGGTTGTTGGGGTATGAGGAGGGGAACGTGCCGAGCGAAGTGAAGAGTTGGAGGGAGTTTGTGGGGAGGAGGGCGTGAGAGCGTTTTCAATGATTCGAGAGTGTCGGCGTTGGGTTCGTCTTTGAAAGACTTTGGCCCGTCGCGCACTTGGGGTGAACCGGCAGGTGACTTGTATTTGTACGATTGGGTATACCATTTGTTAGCAGCCGAGCGAGCGTTCGCGCGCGAGAGGTGTCACCACAACCGGCGAGAGACGGGCCCGCCAGGTTGGGCAATGAGAACGTTCGAAATGAATTTCCGGATTTCGAGCGTCATAGTTTCCACCACGCACCACTGTTACAACTTTCAAGTACACAAGGACCACCTACATCGAATAGCATGAGTTCCATGGCCCAGTGTCCGACGGTGTCTTGGAAGACGCCACGAACGTCATTTGCTCGTACTCAAATGCGATGAACGTGTTCTCAAAGCTCCACGCGTCTGATCCATGTCCTCTCGCCTTTTTCGTTTCGCGTCTGAGCTGCAAAGCCTCGCTATGAAGAACGTCCAGACGATCCCTTTTGCCCGTGCAAGCCTTGGGTTTCACCGGGGAGCATTGGGAACCCACTCGTCAACGACTGTTTGAGAACAACCCACACGCATTCGGAGGGGGGGGGGGGCTTTTTCCACCGAGACCGTTGCCTACCGCAAAATATCCTGATTGGTCAAATGGCGTGACGCTCGAGTGTACGAGGAAACAAGAGGTTGTAGGTGCTTTTCATGAGGCTCTTGTTTGATGTCGTATCTGATGCGTTACTTGTAGGTCAACGTTTCAACCTTCGAGATTCCCCCCCCACTGTAGCTTGGAGAATACCGCGAGAAACATCACATATGGCGAAATAGCAGATTTCTTGTAAGCATTTATGGATCGCGTTATGATAACAATCGTTGACTGGCCATCGGACATACCGATTGAATGGAAGCAAGACGCGCCTCTGGATGCATCAGAAATGTCGCGAGCGTGATCATGGTACCCGAGGCGGGCCCGGGACACCTTGTGCATTACATATTCTCTGCGACAAGCTCTGCGATGCATCCTCTTTTCTTCTACTTCTTCGTTAACGTGAAGACGAATAGAACATGAGATCGTTCAAACCCGCCCGGATGAAACCGTGGATGTGAGCTGGAAAGGTCTGATCAGGTCTTGCTCGAATGCAAGAGAAAAACTGTTAGCACTCCGCTTGAGCTCATGGTCCTGGAGGTTGTTATACAATCTCCAATGCATTGAGATTTGTGGTGAGCTTCACTGGCGTAGATCAACGATTGGAGCCCTCCAACGGTGACCTTTAGCGGATTCATATCTTAGGACCGGTAGCCGTCGGGGGGTGGACTCGCCGCGAGACATGTGTCGGTCATCGAGGTAGGACATGGTCAAAGACTCGGTTTCATGGACTCACTCCCCCTCTCAGAGCTGGAGGGTGACGGTAAAGTTGAAGAGGGGCAGTGTAGTACCGATGTTAAACTTGACGTATTCTGTCAAACGGGAGATTTTTGTGCACATGCTCACATACATCCTTGGTGTCGTACAAAAAAGGCATATTATATGTACATGCAATAACCCTGATCCCCATCCTATGTGAAACCCGTAAACACCCAGTCTGGCGCAAGTGTCAAATAGGGATGTCGAATCAGCTCAGTGGCGCTCGCGCGTGCCTCTGGATCTCTGCAAGTTGACCGGGAAAGAGAGGGCGTCCGTGTCAGTGGTTAGTTTTTCGGGACGTGGCAGGAAACGGCACGGACATGGCAAAACACCGATCGCTAAAATCGACAGCGAGATCCGGCAGGAAAGGCAGGGATGGAGACGTCCCCTGACGCGTGGTCTGTCCCGGCCCATCAAAAAGGTCACCATGAGAGTCCCGATTTTGTGATCATAATCACGATCATCCAGGGTCACCCCCGAATCATCGCATCCGCGTTTGACGGTCACGTTCACGTTCTTGGTGAGCACCCAGGCACGACATAGACCCACACACACGCGACTCACCATGACCATCGACGCAAACACGTCTCCATCGCTAGGTCTTCCCCCCACCCACATCTTGAGTAACACACAGCCCCCACTCCAGATATCGACTTTGTCACCATACCGTTTCTTGCCGTGACTCTTGATCATTTCGGGGGCGGTCCAGAGTACGGTACCGCGCATTGGGGTCCACGAGGCGTGGTCGTCGTCGGCACGTTGGGCACTTCCAAAACCAGAGATTTTGCAGATGCCGGATGGGTCCACAAGAATGTTATTGGTTTCGATGTTCTGGGGAGGAATAGAGATGGGGTTAAGGAATGCGTACGTGAGCGCGATATAGATGCTGATATCTTACTCTATGGATAATGTGATTGGCATGTAGATATGCCAACCCATCCAACATTTGGCTAGTGAACAACTTGACCACGTCCTCGTTGAACCTCCCATGTTCTCGCAAACAGCTCGCGATGGTCCCGCCAGGGACGTATTCCAAGAGTCTGCCATAGTCAAGTGATGCTATTTCCCCTCGAGCGATCGACCGACTTACAAGCCCAGGAACGTGGTTGTCTCCTCGAATCCAAGGTAACCGATGATATGGGGATGATGCAGCCCACTGAGTATCTTCTGTTCCGCCTTCAACTCGGGCACAAAGTTGAGACGCTGACCGGCCTTGTTATCTTTCTTGACCTGCTTGACGGCAACCATCTCGCCAGTGGAAGGGTGAAGGGCAAGGTAAACAAGTCCGTACGTCCCTGCTCCCAAAAGTGCGCCACGAACCCATTTGGAAAACGCTGTCAAAAGAAACAAAAACTTGATGGACACCCAGTCAATCGGTCAATAACACCCACGTAGTGAGCCATCCGATGGCGGAGCTACGCGTTTACCAGTGGTTGGCTTCTTCTGCGAAACAGGTTCCTCTGCACGGAATCCGTGTTGCGGCCTCGTGGTTGGGGCCGACGGATTACTGTAGGAAGATCCTTCTCCGGCGCGACCGATGCAGAGATGACCTGTTCTGGCACGCTCAGGTCGCTCTTTCGAGTCAGGCCCTGACGGATTAACGTAGAAGTGTCCTAGTCCGCGAGGGTTGTAGGAACACCCTGCTCTGGCGTGCTCGGGTCGCTTTTGCGCGTCGTCCCTGTCTGCACGAGTTAGTTTATTCGGCTTGACATTACCCCCTACATTCCGTTTAGTCCAAGGGGGTCGGTGTGCTTCGTCAGCATCCGAGTCTGAAGAAGCAGTTCCTTCTCTTCGAACAACAATGTAGCAGTCTCCAAGCTCCGTGCCATCTAGGCCTCGAACAGCAGCGTCCGTCACAGAGACATCGACATATTCGAACAACGCAGTTCCCTGGCGAAAGAAAAAAAAGAGAGTTGTGGTGAGTCGTGACGTAACACTTACTGCAACCGTCACCCACCTTGGAAGGTCCACTGCCGTCTTCTCGGACGAGATGGAACCTCTTCAGCTCTCCAAAATTCTGAAAAAGCGCTTGTACTTGTTCTTCGTTCAAGTATGTTGGTATTCCGCTCGCAACTAGGCCATGGGTCCGAATATCTTCTCCGGACTCCTTGGCTATGTTTTTTTCTTCCGTGTCCCTCCGTTCACTCGAAGGGGGCCCGTGAACTTGCTCAGCAGAGGAAGTCGAAAGGTCCGGGCGTCGCGTGATGTCTTCCGGGACGGGAGGTGGTGCGGAAGGACTCGTACCAGTCGGCATAGGGGACCGCGGTCGCTCGAGCGGTGATTCTATCGGCGTGACGTCGTCACCCGGGTCATCATCATTTCCAGGGCAATTCGGTACGTTGTATGATGGTATTGCAGCGTCAAGGAGGTCACGAAGGGGCGTCGGAAGTGAATAGGCATGCAGGAGTTGCTGGAGCGAGGACATGACGTCTTCGGAAAGGGGTCTCTCCTCTGGGATCGTCAGCCAGCATCGATCAATCAGCGCCCAATGCCGATCGTCAATCGGTGGCGCGACTGGCCGATCAGGCTTGAGACCCTGAGACAAATGCAACACGACAGCGGCATCGACTCGGATCTCGGACCACGGGTACTTTCCGGATAGTACCTGAATAAAGAAAAGAGGAGGGTTGTAGTTGTATAGCCCAAAAGGAAGTCAATGTCCAGTGCGTACCAGAAGAGCCATGTTTCCGAACGAGTAGATGTCGCTTTTGATGGTATGCTTCGTGTCCTCTTCGTTGAGCGAGAAGTGTTCGGGTGCAGCCCATCGTAGGGTGCCGGGTCTTTTAGTAGACATCTCGAGGTAAGTGAATCCTTCCGGAATTTCACCTACCAAGGAGGCACAACCGAAATCGGTCAGGCGAGCATTGTAATTGTGATCAAGGAGCACGTTATTCTGTCCGTAGTTCATTGAGTAAGACAAAACCTATATCTCCTCGCGACATACGCTTGAGAGGTCTCCGTGGACCAGAGGAAACGAGTGCACTATCCGTAGCACCGTAACAAGCCATGTGAGCCGCTCTCCGACGTGAATCGAAGCAAAAACCTACGGTACTGGAGACCATTGGCAATATCCAATAACTGAAACACAAGATAGAGAATGTCAGAGAGAAATGCTCTGTAGAATGTTTTATCAATGTTACTTACCAACTGCAAGCGGTGTGCAACCACGAGCCGATTGCCATGCGCCTCTAAAAACGTGTGCACTGTACCGTGAGGCATCCACATTGACACCAAGGATGCGCTTCCCTGTCTTCCAAACCCATACGCGATCCCTAGGAATGGAACGACATTACGGTGGCTAAGCCTCTTCCAGATGCCGAGCTCTCGGCGTATCATCTACAGATCAAGATCATTGAACCACCAGCTCATGTCGGATCTTGTGGGTAAGTCGAGTGAGAGAGACGTACTCGGGCGAGCTTTCCCCCATCTCGTTTGTGTTCGTCGACTGTGAAATTGAATCGAAATGCTTTCACGGCAACCTAGTCAAAGGGACGGGGAATGCAAGAAGAAAAGAAGATGTAGCGAGAACGACGCTCAAACCTCCTTCACGTCATCATCGCTCTTGCACCGGCACCGGAACACGTCGCCAAAACCACCTGCCTCGCAATACTGATCATCCGATCGGACAATCTTGTCAGTTAGATCTGGTATGGCAGCAGATGTGAGGAGCAAAGGTCGTCCAGGCTCAGATCTAGCACATGCATGTTAGCTACCAGCGGACATAACGGTGACGGAACAACACTGTACAACTCAAGTAGAAGCATTCAGAGCTAGGTCTCAGGCCCAGCCTCGTATTGAAACAGGGCGTTACCAAGGTTAATAGTCAAAAGACGGCCAAATGGATGCTTGGAATCTTGTCAAAGTCATTGCAGTGAGAGTTACCAACGCCATGATACTTAGGGCAAGCATTGGCCAGCGCTTACGACGTCCGCGCGAGCGCTAAGTATCCCATCCTGGGATAATGAAGTCAAACGAAAAGGGGCCGAATTACCAAATTAGGTAAGCACGGCACTCGCCACAGCGCAGCTTTTCCCTGTAATTCCACTGTCGTTGTTCGGATCCCCAAGCTATCGTTTGTACTTCACTCATCTCTCAGCTCCCTTAACCACTCCTGCAATGAAGGCCGTGTTGAAGAAACGATTTGGATGTTTCCAATCCCACATCATCGGTAGAGACTCATCTCAGGGGCCTGCCCAATGTTTTGGTGTAGATTCGGGTGCGCCCGGGGAACAAGTCATAGACCCCAGAGTCGGTGGCGGGCCATGCTCCGACAACTCGGGTGCTGCTAACATGCAGACCAGCGCTTCGCATGTTTCCGACTTCATGCAGGTTGACCCAGACCTTATGCAGAAATTTGGACGATTTAGAATTCTCATCATTGGTAGGGCAAATGCTGGCAAGATGACCATTCTTCAGAGAATCTGCAACTCAATGGAAAATCTGGAGATCTACAACAATCAAGGGAAAAAGGTATGGTTGACCAAGCTGGGATATGCCAGATGCTAATGCAATTGATATGTATTGAAGTACAAAGGTACCTCGATGGCGCAGGAACAAGAGGGATGTGTTAGTGAGAGACACTCACTATAGCTGTATGGATAGTAATCAGGTTATGTGGTGACACTTGAGTAATGGGATTGGTCTCTGAGAGGTCTCAGGTCTCAAGTGGAACAATGGGTGGAAGAATTGTTAAATACTACTGGCAG